>JANJXV010001463.1:0-119243 GCA_024803745.1 Megascapheus bottae
AGGTTTAGGGTAAGGGTAAGGGTTAGGGTTAGGGTTAAGGTTAGTGTTAGGGTTCGGGTAAAGGTAAGGGTTAGGGTTAGGGTTAGGGTTAGGGTTAGTTTAAGGGTAAGGGTTATGCTTAAGGTTAGGGTTAGGGTTAGGGTTAGGGTGAGGGTTAGGTTTAGGGTTAGGGTTAGTGTAAGGGTAAGGGTTAGGGTTAGGGTTAGGGTTAGGTTTAGTGTTGCAGTTACGTTTAGGGTTAGGGTTAGGGTAGGTGTTAGTGTTAGGGTTAGGGTTAAGTTTAGGGTTAGGGCTGGGTTAAGTGTAAGGGTTAGGGTTAGGGTTAGGGTTAAGGTTAGGTTTACAGTTGGGGTTAGGGTTAGGGTAAGGGAAAGGATTAGGGTTAGGGTTAGGAACAGGGAAAGGTTAGGGGTTAGGGTTAGGGTTAGTGGTAGGGTAAGGATATGTGTTAGGGTTAGGGTTAGGGTTAGGGTTAGCGTTAGGTTAAGGGAAGAGTTAGGGTTAAGGTTAGGGTTAAGGTAAGGGTGAGGGTTAGGGTTAGGGTTAGGGTTAGGTTTAGGGTAAGGGTTAGTGTTAGGTTTAGGGTGTGGTTTAGGGTTAGGGTTATGGTAAGTGTTAGGGTTAGTGTTAGCATTAAGGTTAGGTTTAGGGTTAGGGTAAGGGTAAGGGTTAGGGTTAGGGTTAGGTTTATTGTTACGGTAAGCTTATGGTTAGCGTTATGGTTAGGGTAGGGGTTAGGGTAAGGGAAAGTGTTAGGGTCAGGGTTAGGGTTAGGATAAGAGGAAGGGTTAGGGTTAGGGTTAGGTTTAGGGTTAGGGTTAGGGTTAGGGTTAGGTTTAGTGTTAGCGTAAGGGTTAGGGTAAGGGTTAGGGTTAGGGTTAGGGTTAGGTTTAGGGTTTGGATAAGTTTAAGGGTTAGGGTTGGGTTAGGGTTAGATTAAGGGTTAGGGTTAGGGTTAGGGTTAGGGTAAGGGCAAGGGTTAGGGTTAGGGTTAAAGTTAGATTTAGGGTTAGGTTTAGGGTAAGGGTAGTGGTTAGGGTTAGGGTTAGGGTTAAGATTAAGATTAGGGTTAGGATTAGGGTTAGGGTAAGGGTTAGGGTTAGGGTTAGGGTTAGAGTTACGTTTAGGGTTAGGGTAAGGGTAAGGGTTTGGGTTAGGGTTAGGTTAAGGGTTAGGGTTAGGAGTTATGATTAGGTTTATGGTTAGGATTAGGGTTAGGGTAAGGGTTAGGGTTAGGATTAGGTTAAGGGTTAGGGTTAGGGTTAGGGTAAGGGTAAGGGTAAATGTTAGGGTTAGGGTTAGGGGAAGTATTAGGGTAAGGGTTAGGGTTAGGGTTAAGTTTAGGATATGGGTTAGGGTTAGGGTTAGGGTTACGGTTAGGGTTAGGGTAAGGGTTAGGGTTAGGGTAAGGTTTAGGTTTAGGGTTAGGATTAGGGTAAGAGATAGGGTTAGGATTAGGTTAAGGGTTAGGGTTAGGGTTATGGTAAGGGTAAGTGTTACGATTAGGGTTAGGGGTAGGGTAAGTGTTAGGGTAAGGGTTAGGGTTAGGGTTAGGTTTAGGTATGGGTTAGGGTTAGGGTTAGGGTTAGGGTTAGGGTAAGGGTTAGGGTTAGGGTTTTGGTAAGGTTTAGGGTTAGGGTTAGGGTAAGGGTTAGGATTAGGGTTAGGGTTAGGGTAAGGGTAAGGGTTAGGGTTAGGGTTAGTGTTAGTTTTACGGTAAGGGTACGGTTTAGGTTTAGGGTTAGGGTTAGGGTTAGGTGTAGGGTAAGGGTAAGGGTTAGTGTTAGGGTTAGGGTTAGGGTTATTTTTAGGGTTAGGTTTAGGGTAATGGTAAGGGTTAGGGTTAGGGTTAGGGTTAAAGTTAAGGTTAGGGTTAGGGTTAGGGTTAGATTTAGGGTTAGGGTTATGGTAAGGGTTAGGGTTAGGGTTAGGGTTAGAGTTAGGTTTAGGGTTAGGGTTAGGGTTAGGGTTAGGGTTAGGGTAAAGGTTAGGGTTGGGTTAGGTTTAGAGTAAGGGTTAGGGTTAGTGTTAGGGTTAGGGTAAGGGCAAGGTTTAGGGTTAGGGTTAGGGTAAAGTTTAGGTTTAGGGTTAGGTTTAGGGTAAGGGTCAGGGTTAGGGTTAGGGTTAGGATTAAGGTTAAGGTTAGGGTTAGGGTTAGAGTTAGGGTTAGGGTAAGGGTTAGGGTTAGGGTTAGGCTTAGGGTAAGCGTAAGGGTAAGGGTTAGGGTTAAGTTTAGGGTTAGGGTTAGGGTTGAGGTTAGGGTTAGGGTGAGGGTAAGGGTAAGGGTTAAGCTTAGGTTTAGGGTTGGGGTTAGGATAAGTGTAAAGGTTAGGGTTAGGGTTAGGGTTAGGGTAAGGGTAAGGGTTATGCTTAAGGTTAGGGTTAGGGTTAGGGTTAGAGTAAGGGTTAGGTTTAGGATTAGGGTTAGGGTTAGGGTAAGGTTTTGGGGTAGGTTTAGGGTTAGGGTTAGGTTTAGGTTTACAGATAGGATAAGGGTAAGGGTTAGGGTTAAGTTTAGGGTTAGGTTTAGTGTTGAAGTTAAGTTTAGGGTTAGGGTTAGGGTTAGGGTAAGTGTTAGGGTTAGGGTTAGGGTAAGGGTTCGGTTTAGGGTTAAGGTTAAGTGTTAGGGTTAGGGTTAGGTTAAGGATAAGGGTTAGCGTTAGGGTTAGGATTTGGGTAGGGTTAGTGTTAGGGTTAGGGTTATGTTTAGGGTTAGGGTTATTGTAAGTGTAAGGGTTAGGGTTGGGGTTAGGGTTAAGGTTAGGGTTAGAGTTAGGGAAAGGTTAGGGGTTAGGGTTAGGGTTAGGGTTAGGGTAAGGATATGTGTTAGGGTTAGGGTTCGGGTTAGGGTTAGCGTTAGGGTAAAGGTAAGAGTTAGGGTTTAGGTTAGGGTTAAGGTAAGGGTTAGGGTTGGGTTAGGGTTAGAGTAATGGTTAGGGTTAGAGTTAGGGTTAGGGTAAGGAGAAGGGATGGGTTAGGGTTAGGGTTAAAGTTAGGTTTAGGGTAAGGGTAAGGGTTAGGGTTAGGGTGAGGGTTAAGGTTAAGGTTAGGGTTAGGGTTAGGGTTAGGGTAAGGGTTAGGGTTAGGGTTAGGATAAGGGTTAGGTTTAGGGTAAGAGTTAGGGTTAGGGGTTAGGGTTAGGGTTAGGGTAAGGGTTAGGTTTAGGATTAGGGTAAGGGTTAGGGTTAGGGTTAGGGTTAATGTAAGGGTAAGTGTTAGGGTTAGAGTTAGGTTTAGGGTAAGTGTTAGGGTAAGGGTTAGGGTTAGGGTTAGGTTTAGGGTATGGGTTAAGTTTAGAGTTAGGGTTAGGTTAAGGGTACATGTTAGGGTTATGGTTAGGTTTAGGGTAAGTGTTCTGGTTAGGGTTAGGGTTAGGTTAAGGGTAAAGTTTAGGGTTAGGGTTAGGTTTATGGGTTAGGGTTAGGGTTAGGGTTAGGTTTAGTGTAAGGGCAAGTGTTAGGTTTAGGGTTAGGGTTAGGTATAGGGTTAGGGTTAGGATTAGGTTTAGGGTTAGCGTAAGGGTAAGGGTTAGGGTTAGAGTTAGGATTACGATAAGGGTAAGTGTTAGGGTTAGGTTTAGGGTTAGGGTTAGTATAAGGGTAAGGGTTAGATTTAGGGTTAGGGTTAGGGTTAGGGTTAGGTTTAGGGCTAGGGTTAGTGTTAGGGTTAGGGTAAGGGTTAGGGTTAAGGTTAGGGTTAGGGTTAGGGTAAAGGTAAGGGTTAAGTTGAGGGTTAGGTTTAGGGTTAGGGTAAGGATAAGGGTTAGGGTTAAGTTTAGAGGTGGGGTTAGAGTTAGCGTTAGGTTTAAGGTTAGGGTTAGGGTGTGGGTAAGGCTAAGGGTTAGGGTTAGGTTTAGGGTTAGGGTTAGGGTTAGGGTTATGGTTAGGGTTAGGGTTAAGGTTAGGTTAGGGTTAGGGTAAGGTTATGTGTTAATGTTAGGGTTAAGGTTATATTAAGGGTTAGGATTAGCGTTAGGGTAAGGTTTAGGGTTAGGGTTAGGGTTAAGGTAAGGGTAAGGTTTAGGGTTAGGGTTAGGGTTAGGTTTAGCGTAAGGGTTAGGGTTAGGTTTAGGTAAGGGTAAGTTTTAGGGTTAGTGTTAGAGTTAGAGTTAGGGTTAGGGTAAGGGTTAGGGTTAGGCTTAGGGTTAGGGTAGAGGTTAGGGTAAGTGTGTTAGGGTTAGGGTTAGGGTTAGGAAAAGTGTAAGGGTAAGGGTTATGGTTATGGTTAGGGTTAGGGGTTAGTGTTATTGTTAGGGTTAGGGTTAGAGGTTAGGGTTAGTGTTAGGGTTAGGGTTAGGGTTAGGGTTATGGTAGGGTTTAGGGTTAGGGGTTAGGGTTAGTTTTAGCGAAACTTTAAGGGTTAGGGTTAGGGTTAGGGATAGGGTTAGTGTAGAGGTTAGGGTAAGGGTGTTAGGGTTAGGGTTCGGGTTAGGATAAGGGTAAGGGCAAGGGTTAGGGTTAGGGTTAGGATTAGAGGTTAGCGTTAGTGTTAGGGTTAGGGTTAGGGTTAGAGTTATGGTAAGGGTTAGGTTTGGGGTTAGGGTTAGTGTTAGCGTTAGGTTAAGTGTTAGGGTTAGGGTTAGGGATGGGGTTAGAATAAGAGTTAGGGTATTGGTTAGGGTTAGGGCAAGGGTAAGTGTTAGTGTTAGGGTTAGGGTTAGGGTTAGCGTAAGGGTTAGGGTTAGGGTTAGGTTTTGGTTTAGGGTTGGGGTTAAGGTTAGGTTTAGGGTTAGGGTTGGGGTTAGGGTAAGTGCTAGGGTTAGGGCTAGTGTTGGGGTTAAGTTTAGGGTTAGCTTAAGGGTTAAGGTTAGGGTTAGAGTTAGGTTTAGCGTAAGGGTTAAGGTTAGGTTTTGGGTTAGGGTTAGTTTAAGGGTAAGGGTTAGGGTTAGGGTTAGGGTTAGGGTAAGGGTAAGGGTAAGTGTTAGTGTTAGGGTTAGGGTTAGGGTAGGGGTTAGGGTAAGGGTAAGTGTTAGGGTTAGGGTTAGGGTTAGGACAAGGGTAAGGGTTAGGGTTAGGGTTAGTGTTAGGGTTAGGTTAAGGGTTAGGGTTAGGGTTATGGTTAGGGTTATGTTTAGGATAAGTTTTAGGGTTAGTGTTAGGTTTAGGGTTAGGGTTAGGGTTAGGATTTGGGTAAGGGTAAGGGTTAGGGTTAGGGTTAGGGTAACTGCTAGGGTTAGGGTTCGGGTTAGGATAAGGGTAAGGGTTAGGGTTAGGGTTAGGGGTTAGTGTTATTGTTAGGGTTAGGGTTAGGGGTTAGGGTAAGGGTAAGGGTTAGGGTTATTGTTAGGTTTAGGGTGAGGGTAAGGTTTAGGGTAAGGGTTAGGGTTAGGGTTAGGGTTAGGTTAAGGTTAGGGTTAGGGTGAGGATAAGAGTTAGGGTTAGGCATAGGGTTAGGTTTCGGGATAGGTTTAGGGTTAGGGTGAGGGTAAGGGTAAGGGCTAGGGTGAAGGTTAGGGTTAAGGTTAGGGTTAGGGTTAGGGTTAGGGTAAGGGTTAGGCTTAGGCTTAGGGTTAGGGTTAGGGTTAGGGTTAGGGTAAGGGTAAGGGTAAGGGTTAGGGTTAGGATTAAGGTTAAGGTTAGGGTTAGGGTTAGGGTTATGGTTAGGGTAAGCGTTAGGGTTAGGGTTAGGGTAAGGGTTAGGGTTAGGGTTAGGGTTAGGTTTAGGGTGAGGATAAGGTTTAGGGTTAGGGTTAGGGTTAGGGTTAGGTGTAGGATAAGGGTAAAGTTAGGGCTAGGGTTAGGATTAGGGTTAGGTTTAGGGTTAGGGTAAGTGTAAGGGTTAGGGTTAGGGTTAGGGTTAGTGTAAGGTTCATTGTTAGGGTTAGGGTAAGGGCAATGTTTAGGGTTAGGGTTAGGGTTAAGTTTAGGTTTAGGGTTAGGTTTAGTGTTAGGTTTAGGGTTAGGTTTAGAGTAAGGGTAAGGGTTAGGATTTGGGTTACGGTTAGGGTTAAGGTTAGGGTTAGGGTTAGGGTTAGGGTTAGGGTAAGGGTTAGGTTTAGGTTTAGAGTAAGGGTTAGGTTTAGGGTTAGATTTAGGGTTAGAGTTAGGTTTAGGTTAGGGTAAGGGTAAGGGTTAGGGTTAGGATTAGGGTTAGGTTAAGGGTTAGGGTTAGTATTAGCATTATGGTTAGAGTAAGGGTTAGGTTTAGGATTAGGGTAAGGGTTAGGGTTAAGATTAGGATTAGGGTAAGGGTAAGTGTTAGGGTTAGGGTTAGGTTTAGGGTAAATGTTAGGGTAAGGGTTCGGATTAGGGTTAGGTTTAGGGTATGGGTTAAGTTTAGGGTTAGGGTTAAGTTAAGGGTAAGGGTTAGGGTTAGGGTTAGGGTAACAGTTATGGGTTAGTGTTAGGGTTAGGGTTAGGTTTAAGGTTAGGTTTAGGGCAAGGGCAAGGTTTAGGTTTAGGGTTAGGGTTAGGTTTAGGGTTAGGGTTAGGGTGTGGTAACTCTTAGTGTTAGAGTTAGGGTTAGGGTAAGGGTAAGGTTTAGGGTTCGGTTTAGCGTTAGGGTTAGTGTAAGGGTAAGGGTTAGATTTAGCGTTAGGATTAGGGTTAGGGTCAGGGTAAGGGTTAGGGTTAGGTTTAGGGTTAGGTTTATGGTTAGGTTTAGGGTTAGGGTTAGGGTAAGGTTTAGGGTTAAGTTTAGGGTTAGGGTTAGGGTTAGGGTTAGGGTAATGGTAAGGGTTAGGTTTAGGTTTAGGTTTAGGGTAAAGGTAAGGGTTAATTTAGCGTTAGGGTTAGGTTTAGGTTTAGGGTTAGGGTTAGGGTAAGGATAAGGGTTAGGGTTAAGTTTAGGGTTAGGGTTAGAGTTAGGGTTAGGTTTAACGTTAGGGTTAGGGTGAGGGTAAGGGTTAGGGTTAGGTTTAGGGTTATGGTTAGGCTTTCAGTTAGGTTTAGGGTTAGGGTTAGGGTAAGGGTATGTGTTATTTTTAGGGTTCGGGTTAGGTTAAGGGTTAGGGTTAGCGTTAGGGTAACGGTAAGGGTTAGGGTTAGGGTTAAGTTTAAGGTAAGGGTAAGGGTATGGGTTAGGGTTATGGTTAGGTTTAGGGTATGGGCAGGGGTTAGGGTTAGGGTTAGGGTTATGGTTAGGTTTAGGGTTAGGGTAAGAGTAAGGGTTAGGGTTAGGGGTAGGGTTAAGGTAAGGGTTAGGTTTAGGGTTAGAGTAGAGATTGGGGTAAGGGTATGTGTTAGAGTTAGGTTCGGGTTAGGATAAGGGTAAGGGTTAGAGTTAGGGTTAGGTTTAGGGGTTAGTGGTATTGTTAGGGTGAGGGTTAGGTGTTAGGGTTAGTGTTAGTGTTAGGGTTAGGTTTAGGGTAAGGGTTAGGTATATGGGTTAGGGTTAGTGTTAGGGTTAGGTTAAGAGTTAGGGTTAGGGTTAGGGTTAGGATAAGGGTTAGAGTTAGGATTAGGGTTAGGGTAAGGGTAAGTGTTAGTGTTACGGTTAGGGTTAGGGTTAGGGTAACGGTTAGGGTTAGGGTTAGGATTAGGTTTAGGGTTGGGGTTAAGATTAGGGTTTGGGTCAGGGTAAGGGTAAAGGTTAGGGTTAGGGTTAGGGTTAGGGTAAGTGTTAGGGTTAGGGTTAGTGTTGGGGTTAAGTTTAGGGTTAGGGTAAGGGTTATGTTTAGGGTTAGGGTTAGGTTTAGGGTAAGGGTTAGGGTTAGGTTTAGGGTTAGGGTTAGTGTAAGGATAAGGGTTAGAATTAGGGTTAGGGTTAGGTTTAGCGTAAGGGTAAGGGTAAGTGTTAGGGTTAGGGTTAGGGTAGGGGTTAGAGTAAGGGTAAGTGTTAGGGTTACTGTTAGGTTTAGGAAAAGGGTAAGGGTTAGGGTTAGTGTTAGCGTTAGGGTTAGGATTAGGTTTAGGGTTAGGGGTTAGGGTTAGGGTAAGTGTTAGGGTTACATTTAGATTTAGGATAAGAGTAAGGGTTAGGGTTAGGGTTATGGTTAGGATAAGGTTGGTGTTAGGTTTAGTGGTAGGGTAAGGGTAAGTGTTAGGGTTAGTGTTAGGTTTAGGGTTAGGTTTAGGGTAAGTGTTAGGGTTAGGATTAGGGTTAGGTTTAGGGTTGGGTGTAAGGTTAGGGTTAGGGTTAGGGTAAGGGTAAGGGTTAGGGTTAGGCTTAGGGATACGGTAAGGGTAAGGGTTAGGATTAGGGTCAGGGTTAGGTTAGGGTAAGGGTTAGGGTTAGGTTTAGTGTAAGGGTAAGGTTTAGGGTTGGGGTTAGGGTTAGGGTTAGGGCAAGGGTAAGGGTTAGGGTTAGGGTTAGGGTTAGGTTTAGGGTGAGGGTAAGGGTAAGGGTTAGGGTTAAGGTTAGGGTTAGGGTAAGGGTAAGGGTTAGGGTTAGGGTTAGGGTTAGGGTAAGGTTTAGGGTTAGGGATAGGGTTAGGGTTGGGGTTAGGTTAAGGGTAAGTGTTAGGGTTAGGGTTAGGGTTAGAATAAGGGTAAGGTTAGGGTTAGGGTTAGGGTTAGGGGTTAGGGTTAGAGTTATGGTTAGGTTTAGGGTTAGTGTTAGGGTAAGGGTAAGGGTTAGCGTTAGCGTTAGTGTTAGGGTTAGGGTTAGGGTTAAATTTATTGTTAGGGTCAGGGGAAAGGCAAGTGTTAGGATTAGGGTTAGGGTAAAGGTTATGGTTAGATTTAGGGTTAGGGTTAGGTTTAGGGTTGGGTTAGGGTAAGCTTAAGAGTTAGGGTTAGGGTTAGGATTAGGTTTTAGGTTAGGGTTATTGTTAGGGTTAGGGTAAGGGTTAGGTTTAGGGTTATGGTAAGGGTTAGGCTTAGGGTTAGTGTTATTTTTAGGGTTAGATTTAGGTTTAGGGTTAGGATAAGGGTAAGGGTTAGCGTTAGGGGTAGGGTTAGGCTTAGGGGTTACGGTTAGTTTTAGGGCTAGGGTTAGGGTTAGGGTGAGGGTAAGGGTAAGGGTTAGGGTTAGGGTTAGGGTTAGCGTTAGGGTAAGGGTAAGGGTTAGATTTAGGGTTAGGGTTAGGGTTAGGGTAAGGGTAAGGGTAAGGGTAAGTGTTAGCGTTAGTGTTAGGTTTATGGTAGGGTTTAGTTTAAGGGTAAGTGTTAGGATTACTGTTAGGTTTAGGATAAGGGTAAGGGTAAGGGTTAGGGTTATCGTTAGGGTTAGGGTTATGGTTAGGGTTAGGGTTAGGGTTAGGGTTATGGTTATGGTTAGGGTTAGGGTAAGGGTAATGGTAAGTGTTAGGGTTAGTGTTAGGTTTAGGTTTAGGGTAAGTGTTAGGGTTAGGATTAGGGTTAGGTTTAGGGTTGGGTGTAAGGTTAGGGTTAGGGTTAGGGTAAAGTTAAGGGTTAGGGTTAGGGTTAGGGTAAGTGTTAGGGTAAGGGTAAGGTTTAGGGTTAGGGTTAGGGATACGGTAAGGGTAAGCGTTAGGGTTAGGGTCAGGGTTAGGTTAGGGTAAGGGTTAGGGTTAGGTTTAGTGTAAGGGTAAGGTTTAGGGTTAGGGTTAGGTTTAGGGTAAGGGTAAGGGTTTGGGTTAGGGTTAGGGTTAGGTTTCGGGTTTGGGTAAGGCTAAGGATTAGGGATAAGGTTTGGGTTTGGGTAAGGGTAAGGGTTAGGGTTAGGGTTAGGGTAAGGTTTAGGTTTAGGGATAGGGTTAGGGTCGGGGTTAGGGTAAGGTAAGTGTTAGGGTTAGGGTTAGGGTTAGAATAAGGGTAAGGGTTAGGTTTAGGGTTAGGGTTAGGGTTAGGGGTTAGGGATAGAGTTATAATTAGGTTTAGGGTTAGTGTTAGGGTTAAGGGTAAGGGTTAGCGTTAGGGTTAGTGTTAGGGTTAGGGTTAGTGTTAAGTTTATTGTTAGGGTTAGGGTAAAGGCAAGTGTTAGGTTTAGGGTTAGGGTTAAGGTTATGGTTAGATTTAGGGTTAGGGTTAGGTTTAGGGTTGGGTTAGGGTAAGGGTAAGAGTTAGGGTTAGGGTTAGGTTTAGGGTTAAGGTTACGGTTAGGGTTGGGGTTAGGGTAAGAGTTAGGGTTAGGGTTAGGGTAAGGGTTAGGCTTAGGTTTAGGGTTAGGTATAGGGTTAGAGTTAGGTTTAGGGTTAGGATAAGGGTAAGGGTTAGCGTTAGGAGTATGGTTAGGCTTAGGTGTTTCGGTTAGGTTTAGGTTTAGGGTTAGGTTTAGGATTAGGGTGAGGGTAAGGGTAAGGGTTAGGGTTAGGTTTTGGGTTAGGGTTAGGCTAAGGGTCAGGATTAGGTTTAGGGTTAGGGATAGGTTTAGGGTTAGGGGTAAGCTTAGGGTAAGGGTAAGGGTTAGGGTCAAGGTTAGGTTTAGGGTTAGGTTTAGGTTTAGAGTTAGGGTTAGGGTAAGGGTAAGGGTTAGGTTTAAGATTAGTGTTTGGGTTAGGGTAAGGGTTAGGGTTAGGGTTAGGGTTAGAGTAAGGGTAAAGGTTAGGGTTACTGTTAGGGTTAGGTTTAGGGTTGGGGTTAAGGTTATGGTTAGGGGTAGGGTAAGGGTAAGGGTTAGGGTTAGGGTTAGGGTTAGGGTTAGCGTTAGGGTAAGGGTAAGAGTTAGGGTTAAGGTTAGGGTTAAGGTAAGGGTAAGGTTTAGGGTTAGGGTTAGTGTTAGGTTTAGGGTAAGTGTTAGTGTTAGGTTTAGGGTTAGGGTTAGGGTTAGGGTAAGGGTAAGTGTTAGCTTTAGTGTTAGCATTAAGGTTAGGTTTAGGGTTAGGGTAAGGGTAAGGGTTAGGGTTAGGATTAGGTTTATGGTTAGGTAAAGGTTATGGTTAGCGTTATGGTTAGGGTAGGGGTTAGGGTAAGGGTAAGTGTTAGGGTCAGGGTTAGGGTTAGGATAAGAGTAAGGGTTAGGGTTAGGGTTAGGTTTAGGGTTAGAGTTAGGGTTAGGGTAAGGGTCAGGGTTAGGGTAAGGGTAAGGGTTAAGGTTAGGTTTAGGGTTAGGGTTAGGTTTGAGGTTAGGGTTAGGGTTAGGTGTAGGGTAAGGGTAAGGGTTAGGGTTAGGGTTAGGGTTAGGTTTAGCGTTTTGGTAAGTTTAAGGGTTAGGGTTGGGTTAGGGTTAGAGTAAGGGTTAGGGTTAGGGTTAGGGTAAGGGCAAGGGTTAGGGTTAGGGTTAAAGTTAGGTTTAGGGTTATGTTTAGGGTAATGTTAGTGGTTAGGGTTAGGGTTAGGGTTAAGGTTAAGATTAGGTTTAGGATTAGGGTTAGGGTAAGGGTAAGGGTTAGGGTTAGGGTTAGGGTAAGAGTTACGTTTAGGGTTAGGGTAAGGGAAAGGGTTTGGGTTAGGGTTAGGTTAAGGGTTAGGGTTAGGAGTTATGATTAGGGTTATGGTTAGGTTTAGGGTTAGGGTAAGGGTTAGGGTTAGGATTAGGTTAAGGGTTAGGGTTAGGGTAAGTGTTAGGGTTAGTGTTAGTGTTAGGGTAAGGATAAGAGTTAGGTTAGGGATAGGGTCATGGTTCGGGTTAGGTTTAGGGTTAGGGTTAGTGTAAGGGTAAGGGTTAGGGTTAGGGTTAGGTTTAGGGTTAGTGTTGCAGTTAAGTTTAGGGTTAGGGTTAGGGTAGGTGTTAGTGTTAGGGTTAGGGTTAAGTTTAGGGTTAGGGTGAGGGTAAGGGTAAGGGTTAAGCTTAGGTTTAGGGTTAGGTTTAGGGTAAGGGTAAAGGTTAGGGTTAGGGTTAGGGTTAGTTTAAGGGTAAGGGTTATGCTTAAGGTTAGGGTTAGGGTTAGGGTTAGGGTAAGGGTTAGGTTTAGGGTTAGGGTTAGTGTAAGGGTAAGGGTTAGGTTTAGGGTAAGGGTATGGTTAGGGTTAGGATTAGGGTTAGGGTTAAGGTTAGGTTTAGGGTTAGGGTTAGGGTAGGGGTTAGTGTTATGGTTAGGGTAAGGGTTAGAGTTAGGGTTAGGGTTAGGGTTAGAGTTAGGTTTAGGGTTAGTGTTTGGGTAAGGTTAAGGGTTAGCGTTAGGGTTAGTGTTGGGTTCATTGTTATGGTTAGGGTAAGGGCAAGATTTAGGGGTAGGGTTGGGGTTAAGTTTAGGGTTAGGACTAGGGTTAGGGTTAGGTTTCGGGTTAGGGTTTGAATAAGGGTAAGGGTTAGGGTTAGGGGTAGTTTTAGGGTTAAGTTTAGGGTTAGGTTTAGGGTTATGTTTTGGGTTAGGGTTAGGGTTAAGGTAAGGGTTAGGCTTAGGGTCAGGGTTAGGTTTAGGGTTCGAGTTAGGTTTAGTGTTAGAGTAAGGGTAAAGGTTAGGGTTAGGGTTAGGTTTAGGTTAAGCCTTAGGGTTAGGTTTTAGGGTTAGGGTTATGGTTAGGGTTAGGGTAAGGCTTAGGGTTACGGTTAGGGTTAGGATTCGAGTTAGGGTAAGGGTAAGGGTTACGGTTAAGGTTAAGGTTATGATTAGTTTTAGAGTTAGGGTTAGGGTAAGGCTAAGGGTTAGTGTTAGGATTAGGGTTAGGGTTAGGGTAAGGGTTAGGGTTAGGTTTAGGGTTAGGGTAAAGGTAAGGGTTAGGGTTAGGTGTAGTGTTGGGGTTAAGGTTAGGGTTAGGGTAAGGGTTATTGTTAGGGTTAGGGTTAGGTTTATGGTTAGGTTTAGGGTTACCGTTAGGGTTAGGGTTAGGGTAAGGGTATGTCCTAGGGGTAGGGTTATGGTTAGGGTTAGGGTTAAGTTAAGGTTAAGGGTTAGGTTTAGGATTAGGTTTAGGCTTAGGCTAAGGGTAAGGGTAAGGGTTAGGGTTAGGGTTAGGGTAAGGTTTAGGGTTAGGGTAAGGGTAAGGTTAAGGGTTAGAATTAGGGTTAGTGTAAGGGTAAGGGTTAGGGTTAAGGTTAATGTTAGGGTAAGGGTAAGGGTATGTGCTAGGGTTAGGGTTAGGGTTAGGGTTAGGGATAGGGTTAAGGTAAGGACAAGTGTTATGTTTAGGGTTAGGGTAGGGTTAGTGTTAGAGTTAGTGTTAGGTTTAGGGTAAGGATATGGGTTAGGGTTAGGATTAAGGTAAGGGTAAGGGTTAGGGTTAGGGTTAGGGTTAGGTTTAGGGCAAGGGTTAGGGTTAGGGTTAGGGTTGGGGTAAGGTTTAGAGTTAGGGTTAGGGTTAGGGTTAGGGTAAGGGTAAGGGTTAGGGTTAGGGTTAGGGTTAAGGTTAGGTTTAGGGTTAGGGTAAGTGTAAGAGTTAGGGTTAAAGTTAGTGTTAGGATACGGGTAAGGGTTAGCGTTAGGGTTTGGGATAGGCTTAGGTGTTACGGTTAGGGTTAGGGTTAGGTTTAGGGTTAGGGTAAGGGTAAGGGTTAGTTTAGAGTTAGGGTTAGTTTTTTGGTTAGGGTTAGTGTTAGGGTTAGGGTAAGGATAAGGTTTTGTGTTAAGGTTAGGGTTAGGGTAAGTGTTAGGGTTAGGGTGAAGGTAAGGGTAAGGTTTAGGGTTAGGTTTAGGGTTAGCATTAGGCTAAGGGTAAGGGTTAGGGTTACGGTTAGGTTTATGTTTAGGGTTAGGGTTAGTGTAAGGGTAAGGGTTAGGGTAAAGGTAAGGGTTAGGGTTAGGATTAGGGTTTGGGTTAGGGTAAGGGTTAGGGTTAGGGTTAGGGTTAGGTTTACGGTTAGGGTTAGGGTAAGGGTAAGGGTTAGGGTTAGGGTTAGGGTTAGGTTTAGGGTTGGGGTTAAGGTTAGGGTTAGGGTTAGGGTAAGGTAAGGGTTAGGGTTAGGATTAGGGTTAGGGTTAGCATTAGGGTAAAGGTTGGGTTAGGGTTAGGGTTAAGGTAATGGTAGGGGTTAGGGTTAGGGTTAGTTTTAGGGTAATGGTTAGGGTTAGGTTTAGGGTAAGGGTACGGTTTACGGTTAGGGTTAGGGTTATAGTTAGGTTAAGGGTAAGGGTTAGAGTTAGGGTTAGAGTTAAGGTTAGGTTTAGTGTGAGGTTAAGGGTAATTGTTAGGGTTAGGAAAAGGGTAAGGTTTAGGGTTAGGGTTAGGGTTTGGCTTAGTTGTTAGGGTTAGGGTTAGCATTAGGGCAGGGTAAGGGTTAGGGTTAGGGTTAGGGTTAGGGTTAGGGTTAGTGTTAGTGTTAGGTTTCGGGTTAGGGTTAGGGTAACGGTAAGAATTACGGTTAGGGTTAGGGTTAGGGTTACGGTGAGGTTTAAGGTTAGGGTTAGGTTTAGGATTAGCGTTAGGGTAATGGTAAGGTTAGGGTTAGGTTTACGGTTATTGTTAGGTTAAGGGTTATGGTTAGGGGTTAGGGTTAGGGTAAGAGTTAGGGTTAGGGTAAGGGGTAGGGTTAGGATTAGGGTTAGGGTAAGGGTAAGTGTGAAGGTTAGGGTTAGGGTAAGGGTTATTGTTAGAGTTAGGGTTAGTGTTAGTTTAACTGTTAGGGTTAGCGTTAGGGTTAGGGTAAGTGTTAGGTTAAGAGTTAGCTTTAGGTTTAGGTTTAGGGTTGGGCTTAAGTTTAGGGTTATTGTAAGGGTCAGGGTTAGGGTTTGGGTTAGGATGAGGGTAAGTGTTAGGGTTAGGGTTAGGTTTAGGGTAAGGGTAAGCGTTAGGGTTAGGGTTAGGGTTAGTTTTATGGTTAGGGGTTAGGGTTAGGGTTAGGGTTAGGTTTAGGGTTACGGTTATGGTAAGGGTAAGGTTAGGGTTAGGTTTAGGGTTACTTTTAGGGTTAGGTTTAGGGTAAGGGAAAGGGTTAGGTTTAGGGTTAGGGTTAGAGTTAGGGTTGAGTTTAGGTTTAGGGTTAGGATTAGGGTAAGTGGTAGGGTTAGGATTAGGGTTAGGGTTAGGGTGAGGGTAAGGTAAGGGTTAGAGTTAGGTTTTGGGTTAGGGTTAGGCTTAGGGTAAGGGTTAGGGTTAGGGTTAGGGTTAGGTTTCGGGTTAGGGTTAGGGTTAGGGTTAAGGTAAGGTTAAGGGTTAGGGTTAAGGTTAGGGTTAAGGTTAGGTTTAGGTTTAGGGTTAGGTTTAGGGTAAGGGTAAGTGTTAGGTTTAGGATTAGGGTTTGGGTTAGTGTAAGGGTTAGGTTTAGGGTTAGGGTTAGGTTTAGGGTTAGGGTTAGGGTAAGGGTAAGGTTTAGGGTTAGGGTTAGGGTTAGGTTTAGGGTTGGTGTTAAGGTTAGGGTTAGGGGTAGGGTAATGGTAAGGGTTACGGTTAGCTGTAGGGTTAGGGTTAGGGTTAGCATTAGGGTAAGGGTAAGGGTTAGGCTCAGGGTTAGGGTTAAGGTAAGGGTAAGGTTAGGGTTAGGGTTAGGTTTAGGGTAAGGGTTAGGGTAAGGTTTAGGGTAAGGGTAAGTTTTAGGGTTAGGGTTAGGGTTAGGGTAAGGGTTAGGATAACGGTAAGGGTTAGGTTTAGGGTTAGAGTTAATGTTAGGTTTATTGTTAGGGTAAGCGTAAGGGTTAGGGTTCGGGTTAGGGTTAGGGTAATGGGTAGGGTTAGGATTAGGGTAAGGTTTCGGGTTAGGGTTAGGGTAAGTGTTAGGGTTAGGGTTAGGTTTAGGGTAAGTGTTAGGGTAAGGGTTAGGGTTAGGGTTATGTTTAGGCTATGGGTTAAGTTTAGGGTTGGGGTTAGGGTAAGTGTAAGGGTTAGGGTTAGGGTTAGGGTTAGGGTAAGTGTTCTGGTTGGGGTTAGGGTTAGGATAAGAATAAAGGTTAGGGTTAGGTTTATGGGTTAGCGTTAGGGTTAGTGTTAGGTTAAGGGTAAGGGCAAGGGTTAGGTTTAGGGTTAGGGTTAGTTTTAGGGTTAGGGTTAGGGTAAGGGTAATGGTTAGGGTTAGAGTTAGGGTTAGGGTAAGGGTAAGGGTTAGGGTTAGGTTTAGGTTTAGGGTTAGTGTAAGAGTAAGGGTTAGGTTTAGTGTTAGGGTTAGGGTTAGGGTTAGGGTTAGGGTAAGGGTTAGGGTTAGGGCTAGGGCTAGGTTTAGGGTTAGGGTATGGTTTAGGGTAAAGGTAAGTGTTAGGGTTAGGGTTAGGGTTAGGATAAGGGTAAGGGTTAGGGTTAGGGTTAGGGTTAGGGTTAAGTTTAGCGTTAGGGTTAGGGTTAAAGTTAGGTTTAGGGTTAGGGTAAGGGTAAGGTTAGTGTTAGGTTTAGGGTTAGTGTTAGATTAAGGGTTAGGGTTAGGGGTTAGGGTTAGTGTTAGGGTTAGGGTAAGTGTTAGGGTTAGGGTTAGGGTAAGGGTTAGGGTAAGGGTTAGGGTAAGGGTTATTGTTAGAGTTAGGGTTGGAGTTAGGGTAAGTGTTAGGTTTAGGGTTAGGGTTAGGGTAAGTGTTAGGTTAAGGGTTAGGGTTAGGGTTAGGGTTAGGGTAAGGGTAAGGGTTAGGGTTAGGGTTAGGATTAGTTTGAGGGTTAGGGGTTAGGGTTAGGCTTAGGGTTAGGGTTAGGATTAGGGTTAGGGTTACGGTAAGGGTAAGGGTTAGGGTTAGGGTTAGGGGTAGGGTTAGGGTTAGGGTTAGGGTTAGGTAAGGGTTAATTTTAGGGTTAGGGTTAGGGTTAGGGTAAGGGTTAGGGTAAGGGTTAGGGTTAGGGTTAGGGTAAGGGTTAGGGTTAGGTTTACGGTTAGTGTTAGAGTTAGGTTTACGGTTAGGGTAAGAGTAAGGGTTAGGGTTAGTTTTAGGGTTAGGTTAAGGGTTGGGGTTAGGGGTTAGGGTTAGGGTTAGGGTAAGGGTTAGGGTTAGGATTAATGTAAGGGTTAGGGTTAGGGTTAGGGTAAGGGTAAGTGTTAGGGTTAGGGTTAGATTTAGGGTAAGTGTTAGGGTAAGGGTTAGGGTTAGGTTTATGTTTAGGCTATGGGTTAAGTTTAGGGATGGGGATAGGGTAAGGGTAAGAGTTAGGGTTATGGTTAGGGTAAGTTTTCTGGTTAGGGTTAGGGTTAGGATAAGGATAAAGGTTAGGGTTAGGGTTATGGGTTAGCGTTAGGGTTAGTGTTAGTTTAAGGGTAAGGGCAAGGGTTAGGTTTAGGGTTAGGGTTAGTTTTAGGGTTAGTGTTAGGGTTAGGTTTAGGGTTAGGTTTAGTGTTAGGGTTAGAGTAAGGGTAATGGTTAGGGTTAGAGTTAGGGTTAGGGTAAGGGTAAGGGTTAGGGTTAGGTTTAGTGTTAGGGTTAGTGTAAGAGTAAGGGTTAGATTTAGTGTTAGTGTTAGGGTTAGGGTAAGGGTAAGGGTTAGGGTTAGGGTTAGGGTTAGGTTTAGGGTAAGGTTTAGGATTATGGTAAGGGTTAGGGTTAAGGTTAGGGTTAGGGTTAGGGTTAGGGTAAGGGTAAGGGTTAGGGTTAGGATTAGGTTTAGTGTTAGGATAAAGGTAAGGGTTAAGTGTAGCATTAGGGTTAGGTTTAGGTTTAGGGTTAGGGTTATAATAAGGATAAGGGTTAGGGTTAAGTTTAGGGTTAGGGTTAGAGTTAGGGTTAGGTTTAAGGTTAGGGTTAGGGTGTGGGTAAGGGTAAAGGTTAGGGTTAGGTTTAGGGTTAGGGTTAGGGTTAGAGTTAGGGTTAGTGTTAGGGTAAGGGTTACTGTTAGGATTAGGGTAAGGGTTAGAGTTAGGGTTAGGGTTAGGGTAAGGGTAAGTGTTATGTTTAGGGTTAGGTTTAGTGTAAGTGTTAGAATAAGGGTTAGGGTTAGGGTTAGGTTTAGGGTATGGGTTAAGTTTAGGGTTACGGTTAGGGTAAGAGTAAGGGTTAGGGTTAGGGTGAGGGTTAGGTTTAGGTTTAGGTTTAGGGTTAGGGTTAGTGTAAGGGTAAGAGTTAGATTTAGTGTTAGGGTTAGGGTTAGGGTAAGGGTTAGGGTTAGGTTCAGGCTTAGGTTTAAGGTTAGGGTTAGGGTTAGGTTTAGGATTAGGGTAAGGGTTAGGGTTAAGGTTAGGGTTAGGATTAGGGTTAGGGTTAGGTTTAGATTTAGTGTTAGGGTAAAGGTACGGGTTAAGTTTAGGGTTAGGGTTAGGTTTAGGTTTAGGGTTAGGGTTATAATAAGGATAAGGTTTAGGGTTAACTTTAGGGTTAGGGTTAGACTTAGGGTTAGGTTTAACGTTAGGGTTAGCGTGTGGGTAAGGGTAATGTTTAGGGTTAGATTTAGGGTTATGGTTAGGGTTAGGTTTAGGGTTAGGTTTAGGGTAAGGGCAAGGGTTACGTTTAGGGTTAAGGTTAGGTTTAGGGTTAGGGTTAGGGTTAGTTTTAGGTTTAGGGTTAAGATAAGGTAAGGGTTAGGTTTAGACTAGGGTTAGGGTAAGGGTAAGGGTTAGGTTTAGGTTTAGGTTTAGGGTTAGGGTTAGTGTAAGGGTAAGGGTAAGGGTTAGATTTAGGGTTATGGTTAGGGTTAGGGTAAGGGTAAGGGTTAGGGTTAGGGTTAGGGTTAGGTTTAGGTTTAGAGTTAGGGTTAGGTTTAAGGTTAGGGTTAGGGTAAGGATTAGGGTTAGGGTTAGGGTTAGGGTTAGGGTTAGGGTTAGGTAAGTGTAAGGGTTAGCGTTAGGTTTAGGGTTAGGGTTAGGGTAAAGGTAAGGGTTCAGTTTAGGGTTAGGGTTAGGTTTATGGTTACGGTTAGGGTTAGGGTTAGGGTAAGCATAAGTGTTAGGGTTAAGTTTGGGGTTAGAGTTAGAGTTAGGGTTCGGTTTAAGGTTAGGGTTAGTGTGTGGGTAAGGGTTAGGGTTAGGTTTAGGGTTAGGGTTAGGGTTACGGTTAGGGTTAGGGTGAGGGTTAGGGTTAGGGTTAAGTTAAGGGTAAGGGTTAGGGTTAGGGTTAGGGTTAGGTTTAGCTTAAGGGTTAGGGTTAGGTTCAGGGTAAGGGTAAGCTTTAGGTTTAGGTTTAGAGTTAGGTTTAGGGTAAGGGTAAGGGTTAGGGTTAGGGTTAGGGTTAGGATTATGGTTAGGTTTAGGGTTATGGTAAGAGTAAGTGTTCGGGTTAGGGTTAGGGTTAGGGTTAGAGTAAGTGTGAGGGTTATGGTTAGGGTAGATGTTAGGGTGAGGGTTAGGATTAGGGTAAGGGTTAGGGTTAGGGTTAGGTTTGGGGTTATGGTAATTGTAAGGTTGGATTAGTGTTAGGTTTAGGGTAAGGGTAAGGTTTAGGGTTAGGGTTAGGGTTAGGTGTAGGAAAAGGGTAAGGATTAGGGTTACGGTTAGGGTTAAGGTTAAGGTTTAGGGTTATGGTAAGTGTAAGGGTTAGGGTTAGGGTTAGGGTTAGAGTAAGGGTTAGGTTTAGGGTTAGGGTAAGTGCAAGGGTTAGGGTTAGGGTTAGGGTTAATGTTAGGTTTAGGGTTAGGTTTAGGGTTAGGTTTAGGGCAAGGGTAAAGGTTAGGGTTAGGGTTAGGTTTAGGGTAAATGTTAGGGTTAGGGTTAGGGTTAGGGTAAGGTTTAGGGTTAGAGTTTGGGTAAGGGTTATGGTTAGGGTTAGGGTAAGGTATAGGGTTAGGTTTAGGGGTAGGTTAAGTGTTTGGGTTGGTGGTTAGGGTTAGGGTTAGGGTTAGGGTAAGTGTTAGGGTTATGTTTTGGGTTAGGGTTAGGGTTAGGTTTAGGGTTAGGTTTAGGTTAGGTTTAGGGTTAGGGTTAGGGTAAGGGTAAGGGTTGGGGTTAGGGTTAGGGTTAGGGTAAGTGTTAATGTAAGGCTAAGGGTTAGGGTTAGCGTTACGGTTAGGTTTAGGGTAAGGTTTAGGATTAGGTTTAGTGTAAGGGCAAGGGTTAGGTTTAGGGTTAGGGTTAGGTTTAGGGTTAGTGTTAGGTAAAGGGTTAGTGTTAGGGGTTAGGGTTAGGGTTCCGGTAAGGGTAAGGGTTTGGGTTAGGGTTAGGGTTAGGGTTAGGGTTACGGTTAGGGTTAGGGTTAGGGTAAGGGTAAGGTTAGGGTTAGGTTTAGGGTTAGTGTTAGGTTAAGGGTTAGTGTTAGGGGTTAGGGTTAGGTTTCGGGTAAGGGTAAGGGTAAGGGTTTGGGTTAGGGTTAGGGTTAAGGTTAGGGTTATTGTTAGGATTGGGTTTAGGGTTAGAGTTAGGTTTAGGGTTAGGGTAACGGTAAGTTTAGGGTTAGGTTTAGGGTTAGGTTAAGGGTTAGGGTTAGGGGTTAGGGTTAGGGTTAGGGTTAGGGTAAGGGTTAGGTTTAGGGTTAGGATAATGGTTAGGGTTAGGGTTAGGGTTAGGGACAGGGTAAGATTTAGGGTTAGGGTTAAGGCAAGGACTAGGATTTGGTTTAGGGTTAGGTTTAGGGTTAGGTTTAGGGTTAGGGTTAGGGTTAGAATTAGGTTTAGGGTTAGGGTAACGGTAAGGTTAGGGTTAGGTTTAGGGTTAATGTTAGGTTAAGGGTTAGGGTTAGGGTAAGGGTTAGGGTTAGGGTTAGGGTTAGGGTAAGGGTAAGTATTAGGGTTAGGTTTAGGCTAAGGGTTAATTTTAGAGTTAGGGTTAGGGTTAGGGTAAGTGTTCTGGTTAGGTTTAGGGTTAGGTTTAGGGTAAGGGCAAGGGTTAGGTTTAGGGTTAGGGTTAGGGTTAGGGTTAGGGTTAGGGTAAGTGTTAGGGTTAGGGTAAGGGTTAGGGTTAGGGCTAGGTTTAGGTTTAGGGTTAGGGTTAGGGTTAGGCTAAGGGTAAGGGTTAGGGTTAAGTTTAGGGTTAGGGTGAGGTTTAGGGTTAGGGTTAGTGTTAGGGTAAGGGCAAGGGTTAGGGTTAGGATTAGGGTTAGGGTTAGGGTAAGGGCAAGGGTTACGGTTAGGATTAGGTTTTGGGTTAGGTAAACGGTTAGGATAAGTGTTCTGTTTAGGGTTAGGCTTAGTGTAAGGAAAAAGGTTAGGGTTAAGGTTATTGTTATGATTTAGGGTTAGTGTTAGAGTTAGGGTCAGGGCAATTGTTAGGTTTACGGTTAGGGTTTGGTTTAGGGTTAGGGTTAGGGTTAGTTTTAGGGTTAGGTTAAGGGTTTTAGGGTAAGGGTAAGGGTTAGGTTTAGAGTTATGGTTAGGGTAAGGGTAAGGGTTAGGGTTAGGATTAGGGTTAGGGTTAGTGTAAGTGTAAGCGTTAGATTTAGGGTTAGGGTTAGGGTTAGGGTTAGGTTTAGGGTTAGGCTTAGGGTTAGGGTTAGGGTAAGGGTTTGGGTTATGGTTATGGTTATGGTTATGGTTAGGGTTAGGGTTAGGGTTAGGGAAAGGTTAAGGGTTAGGGTTAGGTTTAGGGTTAGGGTTAGGGTATAGGTGAGGGTTAATTTTATTTTTAGGGTTATGGTTATGGTAAGGATAAGGGTGAGGGTTAAGTTTAGGGTTACGGTTAGATTTAGGGCTAACTTTAATTTTAGGGTTAGGGTGTGGGTAAGGTTAAGGGTTAGGGTTAGGTTTAGGGTTAGGTTAGGTTTAGGGTTACGGTTAGGGTTATGGTTAGGGTAAGGGTAAGGTTAGGGTTAGGTTTAGGGTTAGTGTTAGGTTAAGGGTTAGTGTTAGGGGTTAGGGTTAGGGTTCGGGTAAGGGTAAGGTTTTGGGTTAGGGTTAGGGTTAAGTTTAGGGTTATTGTTAGGATTGGGTTTAGGGTTAGAGTTAGGTTTAGGGTTAGGGTAATGGTAAGGTTAGGGTTAGGTTTAGGGTTAGTGTTAGGTTAAGGGTTAGGGTTAGGGGTTAGGGTTAGGTTTAGGGTTAGGGTAAGGGTTAGGTTTAGGGTTAGGGTAATGGTTATGGTTAGGGTTAGTGTTAGGAAAAGGGTAAGTTTTAGGGTTAGGGTTAAGGCAAGGACTAGGGTTTGGGTTAGGGTTAGGTTTAGGGTTAGGTTTAGGGTTAGGGTTAGGGTTAGAGTTAGGTTTAGGGTTAGGGTAACGGTTAGGTTAGGGTTACGTTTAGGGTTAGTGTTAGGTTAAGGGTTAGGGTTAGGGTTAGGGTAAGGGTTAGGGTTAGGGTTAGGGTTAGGGTAAGGGTAAATATTAGGGTTAGGGTTAGGCTAAGGGTTATTGTTAGAGTTAGGGTTAGGGTTAGGGTAAGTGTTCTGGTTAGGTTTAGGTTTAGTGTTAGGTTTAGGGTAAGGGCAAGTGTTAGGTTTAGGGTTAGGGTTAGGTTTAGAGTTAGGGTTAGGGTTAATTTTAGGGTTAGGGTTAGGGTAAGGGTAAGGGTTAGGGTTAGAGTTAGCGTTAGGGTAATGTTAAGGGTTAGGGTTAGGTTTAGGGTTAGGGTTAGTGTAAGGGTATGGGTTAGATTTAGGCTTAGCGTTAGGGTTAGGGTAAGGGTAAGGGTTAGGGTTAGGGTTAGGGTGAGGTTTAGGGTTAGAGGTAGGGTTAAGGTTAGGGTTAGGTTAAGGGTTAGGGTTAAGGTTAGGGTTAGTTTTAGGGTTAGGGTAAGGGTAAGGGTTTGGGTTAGGTTTAGGGTTACAGTTAGGGTAAAGGTAAGGGTTAAATTTAGGGTTAGGATTAGGTTTATGGTTAGGGTTAGGATTAGGGTTAGGGTAAGGTTATGATGTAGGGTTAGGGTTAGGGTTAGGGTTAAGGTTAGGGTTAGGGTTAGGGTTAGGGTTAGGTTTAGGGTAAGGGTTAGGGTTAGGTTTAGGGTAAGTGTAAGTGTTAGGGTTAGTGTTAGGTTTAGGATTAGGTTTAGGGTTAGGGTAAGAGTAAGGGTTAGGGTTAGGGTTAGGTTAAGGGTTAGGGTTAGGGGTTAGGGTTAGGGTTAGGGTTAGGGTAAGGGTTAGGGTTAGGATTAGGGTAAGGGTTAGGGTTAGGGTAAGGGTAAGTGTTAGGGTTAGAGTTAGGTTTAGGGTAAGTGTTAGGGTAAGGGTTAGGGTTAGGGTTTGGTTTAGGGTATGGGTTAAGTTTAGGGTTAGGGTTAGGGTAAGGGTAAGTGTTCTGGTTAGGGTTATGGTTAGGGTAAGGATAAAGGTTAGCTTTAGGGTTATGGGTTAGGGTTAGGGTTAGGTTTAGGTTAAGGGCAAGGGTTAGGTTTAGGGGTAGGGTTAGTTTTAGGGTTAGGGTTAGGGTTAGGTTTAGGGTTAGGGTTAGGGTAAGGTTAAAGGTTAGGGTTAGAGTTATGGTTAGGGTAATGGTAAGGGTTAGATTTAGTGTTAGGTTTAGGGTTAGGGGAAGGGTAATGGTTAGGTTTAGTGTTAGGGTTAGGTTTAGGGTTAGTGTTTGGGTTAGTATTAGGATTAGGGTAAGGGTTAGGGTTAAGGTTAGGGTTAGGGTTAGGGTAAGGGTAAGGGTTAGGGTTAGGTTGAGGTTTAGGGTTAGGGTAAAGGTAAGGGTTAAGTTTAGGGTTAGGGTTACGTTTAGGTTTATTTTTAGGGTTAGGGTTATAATAAGGATAAGGTTTAGGGTTAAGTTTAGGGTTAGGGTTAGAGTTAGGCTTTAGTTTAAAGTTAGGGTTAGGGTGTGGGTAAGGGTAAGTGTTAGGTTTAGGGTTAGGGTTAGGGTAAGAGTTACTGTTAGTATTAGGGTAAGGGTTAGGGTTAGGGTTAGGGTTTGGGTAAGGTTAAGTGTTAGGGTTAGGTTTAGGTTTCGGGTAAGTGTTATTGTATGTGTTAGGGTTAGGGTTAGGTTTAGGGTATGGGTTAAGTTTAGGGTTAGGGTTACGATAAGGTTAAGGGTTAGGGTTAGGATGAGGGTTAGGGTAAGTGTTCTGGTTAGGGTTAGGGTAAGTGTAAGTATAAAGGTTAGGGTTAGGGTTAGGGTTATGGGTTAGGGTAAGGCTTACTGTTAGGATTAGGGTAAGGGTTAGAGTTAGGGTTAGGGTTAGGGTAAGGGTAAGTGTTAAGTTTAGGGTTAGGTTTAAGGTAAGTGTTAGGATAAGGTTTAGGGTTAGGGTTAGGTTTAGGGTATGGGTTAACTTTAGGGTTAGGGTTAGGGTAAGAATAAGGGTTAGGGTTAGGGTGAAGGTTAGGGTAAGTGTTCTGGTTAGGGTTAGGGTTAGGGTAAGGATAAAGGTTAGGGTTAGGGTTAGGGTTAGGGTTAGGGTTAGGGTTAGGTTTAGGGTAAGGGCAATTGTTAGGTTTAGGGTTACGGTTTGGTTTAGGGTTAGGGTTAGGGTTAGGGTTAGGGTTAGGTTAAGGGTTAGGGTTAGGGTTAGGGTAAGTGTAAGTATTAGGGTTAGAGTAAGGGTTAGGGTTAGGTTTAGGTTTAGGGTTAGTGTTAAGGTTAGGGTAGGGTAAGGGTTAGGGTAAGGTTAAGGGTTAGGGTTAGGTTTAGGGTTAGTGTTAAGGTTAGGGTAGGGTAAGGGTTAGGGTAAGGTTAAGGGTTAGGGTTAGGTTTAGGGTAAGGGTTAGGGTAAAGGTAAGGGTTAAGTTTAGGGTTAGGGTTAGTTTTAGGGTTAGGGTTAGGGTTAGGGTAAGGATGAGGGTTAGGGTTAAGTTTAGGTTTAGGGTTAGAGTTAGGGATTGGTTTAAGGTTAGGGTTAGGGCGTGGGTAAGGGTAAGGGTTAGGGTTAGGTTTAGGGTTAGGGTTAGGGTTAGGGTTACGGTTCGGGTTAGGGTTATGGTAAGGGTAATATTAGGGTTAGGTTTAGGGTTAGTTTAAGGTTAAGGGTTAGGGTTAGGGTTAGGGTTAGGATTAAGGTTTGGGTTAGGGTTAGAGTTAGGTTTAGGTTTAGGGTTAGGTTTAGGGTTAGGGTTAGGGTTAGAGTTAGATTTAGGGCTGGGTAACGGTAAGGTTAGGGTTAGGTTTAGGGTTAGTGTTAGGTTAAGGGTTAGGGTTAGGGTTAGGGTAAGTTTTACGGTTAGGGTTAGGGTTAAGCTAAGTGTTAGGTTAAGAGTTAGTGTTAGGGTTAAGTTAACTGTTGGGATTAAGGTTAGGGTTAGGTTTAGGGTAAGGGTAAGCGTTAGGGTTAGGATTAGGGTGAGGGTAAGTGTTAGGGTTAGGGTTAGGGTTAGGGTTAGGGTTGGGGTAAGGGTAAGGGCTAGGTTTAGGGTTAGGTTAGTTTTAGGGTTAGGGCTAAGGTTTAGGGTTAGGGTTAGGGTTAGGGTTAGGGTTAGTGTAAGGGTAAGGGTTAGGGTTAGGGTTAGGGTAAGGGTAAGGGTAAGGGTTAATTTTAGGGTTAGGGTTAGGGTTAGGGTTGAGATTAGGGTTAGATTAGGATTAGGGTAAGGGTTAGGGTTAGGGTTAGGTTAGGGTAGGGATAAGGTTTAGGGTTAGGTTTAGGGTTAGGGTTAGGTGTAGGGTAAGGGTAAGTGTTAGGGTTAGGATTAGGGTTTGGGCTAGGGTTAGGGTTAGGTTTAGGGTTAGGTTAATTGTAAGTGTTAGGGTTAGGGTTAGGGTTAGAGTAAGGGTTAGGGTTAGGGTTAGGGTTAGGGTAAGGTCAAGGTTTAGTATTAGGGTTAGGGTTAAGGTTAGGTTTAGGGTTAGGTTTAGGGTAAGGGTAAGGGTTAGGGTTAGGGTTACGGTTAGGTTTAAGGTTAGGGTTAGGGTTAGGGTAAGGGTTAGGGTTAGGGTTAGGGTGAGGGTAAGGGTTAGGGTTAGGGTTAGGGTTAGAGTTAGGTTTAGGGTTAGGGTAAGGGTAAGGGTTAGGGTTAGTGTTAGGGTTAGGTTAAGGGTTAGGGTTAGGGTTAGGGTAAGGGTTAAGTTTAGCATTAGGGTTAGGATAAGGATAAAAGTTAGGGTTAGGGTTATGGGTTAGGGTTAGCGTTAGTGTTAGGTTAAGGGTAAGGGCAATGGTTAGGTTTAGGTTTAGGGTTAGTTTTAGGGTTAGGGTTAGTGTTAGGTTTAGGGTTAGTTCTAGGGTTAGGGTTAGGGTAAGGGTAAAGGTTAGGGTTAGAGTTACTGTTAGGGTAAAGGTAAGGGTTAGGGTTAGGTTTAGTGTTAGGGTTAGTGTAAGAGTAAGGGTTAGATTTAGTGTTAGGGTTAGGGTTAGGGTAAGGGTAAGGGTTAGGGTTAGGGTTAGGGTAAGGGTAAGGGTTAGGGTTAGGTTTAGGTTTAGTGTTAGGGTAAAGGTAAGGGTTAAGTATAGGGTTAGGGTTAGGTTTAGGGTTAGGGTTAGTGTTATAATAAGGATAAGGGTTAGGTTTAAGTTTAGGGTTAGGGTTAGAGTTAGGGTTAGGTTTAACGTTAGGGTTAGGATGTGGGTAAGGGTAAGGGTTAGGGTTAGGTTTAGGGTTAGGGCACTTGTTAGGTTTAGGGTTAGGGTTTGGTTTAGGGTTAGGGTTAGGTTTAGGGTTAGGTTATGGGTTAGGGTTTGGGTTAGGGTAAGTGGTAGTGTTAGAGTTAACGTTAGGGTAAGGGTAAGGGTTAGGGTTAGGTTTAGGGTTAGGGTTAGGATTTAAGTTAGGGTTAGGGTTAGGGTAAGGCTTACTGTTAGGATTAGGGTAAGGGTTAGAGTTAGGGTTAGGGTTAGGGTAAGGGTAAGTGTTAAGTTTATGGTTAGGTTTAAGGTAAGTGTTAGGATAAGGTTTAGGGTTAGGGTTAGGTTTAGCGTATGGGTTAACTTTAGGGTTAGGTTTAGGGTAAGAGTAAGGGTTAGGGTTATGGTGAAGGTTAGGGTAAGTGTTCTGGTTAGGGTTAAGGTTAGGGTAAGGATAAAGGTTAGGGTTAGGGTTAGGGTTATTGGTTAGGGTTAGGGTTAGGATTAGGGTTAGGTTTAGGATAAGGGCAATTGTTAGGTTTAGGGTTAGGGTTTGGTTTAGGGTTAGGGTTAGGGTTAGGTTTAGGGTTAGGTTAAGGGTTGGGGTTAGGGTTAGGGTAAGTGTAAGTGTTAGGGTTAGAGTTAAGGTTAGGTAAGGGTAAGGGTTAGGGTTAGGTTTAGGTTTAGGGTTAGTGTAAGGGTTAGGGTTAGGGTTAGGGAAAGGGTTAGGGTTAGGGTTAGGGTTAGGGTAAGGGTTGGATTAGTGTTAGGTTTAGGGTAAGGGTAAAGTTTGGGTTAGGGTTAGGGTTAGAGTAAGGGTTAGGTTTAGGGTTAGGGTAAGGGCAAGGGTTAGGGTTAGGGTTAGGGTTAAGGTTAGGTTTAGGGTTAGGTTTAGGGTTCGGTTTAGGGTAAGGGTAAAGTTTAGGGTTAGGGTTAGGTTTAGGGTTAAGGTT
Source organism: Megascapheus bottae (assembly GCA_024803745.1). Taxonomy (NCBI): domain Eukaryota; kingdom Metazoa; phylum Chordata; class Mammalia; order Rodentia; family Geomyidae; genus Megascapheus; species Megascapheus bottae. Next base: position 26,804 of record JANJXV010001463.1, read on the forward strand.
AGGGTTAGGGTTAGTGTTAGTGTTAGGGTAAGGGTTAGGGTTAGGGTTAGGGTAAGGGTTAGGGTTAGGGTTAGGGTTAGGTTAGAGTTAGGTTTAGGGTTAGGGTAAGGGATAGGGTTAGGGTTAGGGGTAGGTTAAGTGTTAGGGTTAGGGGTTAGGGTTAGGGTTAGGGTAAGGTTAGGGTTATGTTTAGGGTTAGGGTTAGGGTTAGGTTTAGGGTTAGGTTTAGGTTAGGGTTAGGGTTAGGGTAAGGGTAAGGGTTAGATTTAGGGTAAGGGTAAGTGTTAGGGTTAGTGTTAGGTTTAGGATTAGGGTTAGGGTAAGGGTTAGGGTTAGGGTTAGGGTAAGGGTAAGTGTTAGGGTTAGGGTTAGGTTTAGGGTTAGGTTTAGGGTAAGGTTTAGGGTTAGGTTTAGTGTAAGTGTAAGCTTTAGGGTTAGGCTTAGGGTTAGGGTTAGGGTAAGGGTTAGGGTTAGGGTTAGGGCTAGGTTTAGGTTTAGGGTTAGGGTTAGGGTTAGGCTAAGGGTAAGGGTTAGGGTTAACTTTAGGGTTAGGTTTAGGTTTAGAGTTAGGGTTAGGGTAAGGGCAAGGGTTAGGGTTAGGATTAGGGTTAGGGTTAGGGTAAGGGCAAGGGTTAGGGTTAGGATTAGGGTTAGGGTTAGGGTAAGGGTTAGGGTAAGTGTTCTGTTTAGGGTTAGGGTTAGGGTAAGGAAAAAAGTTAGGGTTAAGGTTATTGTTATGGGTTAGGGTTAGGGTTAGGGTAAGGGCAATTGTTAGGTTTAGGGTTAGAGTTTGGTTTAGGGTTAGGGTTAGGGTTAGGGATAGTGTAAGTGTAAGCGTTAGATTTAGGGTTAGGGTTAGAGTTAGGGTAAGGGTAAGGGTTAGGGTTAGGGTTAGGGTTAGGGTAAGGGTAAGGGTTAGGGTTAGGTTTAGGTTTAGTGTTAGGGTAAAGGTAAGGGTTAAGTTTAGGGTTAGGGTTAAGTTTAGGGTTAGGGTTAGAGTTAGGGTTAGGTTTAACGTTAGGGTTAGGGTGTGGGTAAGGGTAAGGGTTAGGGTTAGGTTTAGGGTTAGGGTTAGGGTTAGAGTTAGGGTTAGGGTTAGGGTAAGGCTTACTGTTAGGATTAGGGTAAGGGTCAGAGTTAGGGTTAGCGTTAGGGTAAGGGTAAGTGTTAAGTTTATGGTTAGGTTTAAAGTAAGTGTTAGGATAAGGTTTAAGGTTAGGGTTAGGTTTAGGGTATGGGTAAACTTTAGGGTTAGGGTTAGGGTAAGAGTAAGGGTTAGGGTTATGGTGAAGGTTAGGGTAAGTGTTCTGGTTAAGGTTAGGGTTAGGGTAAGGATAAAGGTTAGGGTTAGGGTTAGGGTTATTGGTTAGGGTTAGGGTTAGGGTTAGGGTTAGGGTTAGGGTTAGGGTAAGGGCAATTGTTAGGTTTAGGGTTAGGGTTTGGTTTAGGGTTAGGGCTAGGTTTAGGGTTAGGTTATGGGTTAGGGTTAGGGTTAGGGTAAGTGTAAGTGTTAGGGTTAGAGTGAACGTTAGGGTAAGGGTAAGGTTTAGGGTTAGGTTTAGGGTTAGGGTTAGGGTTAGAGTTAGGGTTAGGGTGAGGGTAAGGCTTACTGCTAGGATTAGGGTAAGGGTTAGAGTTAGGGTTAGGGTTAGGGTAAGGGTAAGTGTTAACTTTAGGGTTAGGGTAAGAGTAAGGGATAGGGTTAGGGTGAAGGTTAGGGTAAGTGTTCTGGTTACTGTTAGGGTTAGTGTAAGGATAAAGGTTAGGGTTAGGGTTAGGGTTATTGGTTAGGGTTAGGGTTAGGGTTAGGGTTAGGTTTAGGGTAAGGGCAATAGTTAGGTTTAGGGTTAGGGTTTGGTTTAGGGTTAGGGTAAGGTTTAGGTTAGGTTAAGGGTTAGGGTTAGGGTTAGGGTAAGTGTAAGTGTTAGGGTCAGAGTTAGGGTTAGGGTTAGGTTTAGGGTAAGGGTTAGGGTAAAGGTAAGGTTTAAGTTTAGGGTTAGCGTTAGTTTTAGGGTTAGGGTTAGGTTTAGGGTAAGGATGAGGGTTAGGGTTAAGTTTAGGGTTAGGGTTAGAGTTAGGGTTAGGTTTAAGGTTAGGGTTAGGGTGTGGGTAAGGATAAGGGTTAGGGTTAGGTTTAGGGTTAGGGTTAGGGTTACGGTTCGGGTTAGGCTTATGGTAAGGGTAAGGTTAGGGTTAGGTTTAATGTTAGTGTTAGGTTAAGGGTTAGGGTTAGGGTTAGGGTTAGGGTTAAGGTTTGGGTTAGGGTTAGAGTTAGGGTTAGGTTTAGGGTTAGGTTAGGGTTAGGGTTAGGGTTAGGGTTAGTGTAAGGGTAAGGGTTAGGTTTAGGGTTTGGTTTAGGGTTAGGGTTGAGGTTATGGTTAGGTTTAGGGTTAGGGTTAGGGTTAGAGTTAGGTTTAGGGTTAGGGTAACGGTAAGGTTAGGGTTAGGTTTAGGGTTAGTGTTAGTTTAAGGGTTAGGGTTAGGGTTAGGGTAAGTGTTAGGGTTAGGGTTAGGGTTAGGCTAAGTGTTAGGGTAAGGGTTAGTGTTAGGGTTAAGTTAAGGGTTGGTGTTAAGGTTAGGGTTAGGTTTAGGGTAAGGGTAAGGTTTAGGGTTAGGATTAGGGTGAGGGTAGTGTTAGGGTTAGGGTTAGGGTTAGGGTAAGGTTTGGGGTAAGGGTAAGGGTTAGGGTTAGGGTTAGGGTTAGTTTTAGGGTTAGGGGTAAGGGTTAGGGTTAGGGTTAGGTTTAGTGTTAGGGTAAGGGTGAGGGTTAGGGTTAGGGTAGATGTTATTGTTAGGGTTAGGATTAGGGTAAGGGTTAGGGTTAGGGTTAGGCTTAGGGTAAGTGTAAGGGTATGGGTTAATTTTAGGGTTAGGGTTAGGGTTAGGGTTGAGATTAGGGTTAGATTAGGATTAGGGTAAGGGTTTGGGTTAGGGTTGGGTTGGTTAAGGGTAAGGTTTGGGTTAGGTTTAGCGTTAGGGGTTAGGTGTAGGGTAAGGGTAAGGGTTAGGGTTAGGATTTGGGTTAGGGTTAGGGTTTGGGTTAGGGTTAGATTTAGGGTTAGGTTAAGTGTAAGTGTTAGGGTTAGGGTGATGGTTAGAGTAAGGGTTAGGGTTAGGGTTAGGGTTAGGGTAAGGTCAAGGTTTAGGATTAGGGTTAGGGTTCAGGTTAGATTTAGGGTTAGGGTTGGGGTTAGGGTTAGTTTTAGGGGTAGGGTTAGGATAGGGTAAGGGTTAGGGTTAGAGTTAAGGTTAGGGTAAGGGTTACAGTTAGGGTTACGGTTAGGTTTAAGGTTAGGGTTAGGGTTAGGGCTAGAGTTAGGTTTAGGGTTAGGATAAGGGTAAGGGTTAGGGTTAGGTTAAGGGTTAGGGTTAGGGTTAGGGTAAGGGTTAGGGTTAGGATTAGGGTAAGGGTTAGGGTTAGGGTTAGGGTTCGGGTAAATGTAAGTGTTAGGGTTAGGGTTAGGTTTAGGGTAAGTTTTAGAGTAATGGTTAGGGTTAGAGTTAGGTTTAGGGTATGGGTTAAGTTTAGGGTTAGGGTGAGGGTAAGGGTAAGGGTTAGGTTTAGGGTTAGGGTAAGGGTAAAGTTTAGGGTTAGGGTTAAGGTTATGGGTTAGTGTTATGGATAGGGTTAGGTTTAGGGTAAGGGCAAGGGTTACGTTAAGGGTTAAGGTTTAGATTTAGGGTTAGGGTTAGGGTTAGGGTTAGTTTTAGGGGTAGGGTTAGGATAAGGGTAGGGGTTAGGGTTAGAGTTAAGGTTAGGGTAAGGGTAAGGGTTAGGGTTAGATTTAGGGTTAGGGTTAGGGTTAGGGTAAGGGTAATGGTAAGGGTTAGGGTTTGGGTTAGGTTTAAAATTTCGGTTAAGATTAGGGATAGGGTTAGGGCAAGGCTAAGGGTTAGGGTTAAGGTTAGGGTTAGGGTTAGGGTTAGGGTTAGGTTTAGGGTAAGGGTAAGTGTTATGGTTAGGATTAGGGTTAGGGTTAGGGTAAAGGTAAGGGTTAAGTTTAGGGTTAGGGTTAGGTTTAAGGTTAGGGTTAGGGTTATGGTTAGGGTAAGGATAAATGTTGGGGTTAAGTTTGGGGTTAGGGTTAGAGTTAGGGTTAGGTTTAAGGTTAGGGTAAGGGTGTGGGTATGGGTAAGGTTTAGGGTTAGGTTTAGGTTTAGGGTTAGGGTTACGGTTAGGGTTAGGGTTAGGGTTAGGGTTAGGATTAGGGTTAGGGTTAGGGTAAGGGCAAGGGTTACGGTTAGGATTAGGTTTTGGGTTAGGTAAACGGTTAGGATAAGTGTTCTGTTTAGGGTTAGGCTTAGTGTAAGGAAAAAGGTTAGGGTTAAGGTTATTGTTATGATTTAGGGTTAGTGTTAGAGTTAGGGTCAGGGCAATTGTTAGGTTTACGGTTAGGGTTTGGTTTAGGGTTAGGGTTAGGGTTAGTTTTAGGGTTAGGTTAAGGGTTTTAGGGTAAGGGTAAGGGTTAGGTTTAGAGTTATGGTTAGGGTAAGGGTAAGGGTTAGGGTTAGGATTAGGGTTAGGGTTAGTGTAAGTGTAAGCGTTAGATTTAGGGTTAGGGTTAGGGTTAGGGTTAGGTTTAGGGTTAGGCTTAGGGTTAGGGTTAGGGTAAGGGTTTGGGTTATGGTTATGGTTATGGTTATGGTTAGGGTTAGGGTTAGGGTTAGGGAAAGGTTAAGGGTTAGGGTTAGGTTTAGGGTTAGGGTTAGGGTATAGGTGAGGGTTAATTTTATTTTTAGGGTTATGGTTAGGGTAAGGATAAGGGTGAGGGTTAAGTTTAGGGTTACGGTTAGATTTAGGGCTAACTTTAATTTTAGGGTTAGGGTGTGGGTAAGGTTAAGGGTTAGGGTTAGGTTTAGGGTTAGGTTAGGTTTAGGGTTACGGTTAGGGTTATGGTTAGGGTAAGGGTAAGGTTAGGGTTAGGTTTAGGGTTAGTGTTAGGTTAAGGGTTAGTGTTAGGGGTTAGGGTTAGGGTTCGGGTAAGGGTAAGGTTTTGGGTTAGGGTTAGGGTTAAGTTTAGGGTTATTGTTAGGATTGGGTTTAGGGTTAGAGTTAGGTTTAGGGTTAGGGTAATGGTAAGGTTAGGGTTAGGTTTAGGGTTAGTGTTAGGTTAAGGGTTAGGGTTAGGGGTTAGGGTTAGGTTTAGGGTTAGGGTAAGGGTTAGGTTTAGGGTTAGGGTAATGGTTATGGTTAGGGTTAGTGTTAGGAAAAGGGTAAGTTTTAGGGTTAGGGTTAAGGCAAGGACTAGGGTTTGGGTTAGGGTTAGGTTTAGGGTTAGGTTTAGGGTTAGGGTTAGGGTTAGAGTTAGGTTTAGGGTTAGGGTAACGGTTAGGTTAGGGTTACGTTTAGGGTTAGTGTTTGGTTAAGGGTTAGGGTTAGGGGTTAGGGTAAGGGGTTAGGGTTAGGGTTAGGGTTAGGGTAGGGTAATATTAGGGTTAGGGTTAGGCTAAGGGTTATTGTTAGAGTTAGGGTTAGGGTTAGGGTAAGTGTTCTGGTTAGGTTTAGGTTTAGTGTTAGGTTTAGGGTAAGGGCAAGTGTTAGGTTTAGGGTTAGGGTTAGGTTTAGAGTTAGGGTTAGGGTTAGTTTTAGGGTTAGGGTTAGGGTAAGGGTAAGGGTTAGGGTTAGAGTTAGCGTTAGGGTAATGTTAAGGGTTAGGGTTAGGTTTAGGGTTAGGGTTAGTGTAAGGGTATGGGCTAGATTTAGCGTTAGGGTTAGGGTAAGGGTAAGGGTTAGGGTTAGGGTTAGGGTGAGGTTTAGGGTTAGAGGTAGGGTTAAGGTTAGGGTTAGGTTAAGGGTTAGGGTTAAGGTTAGGGTTAGTTTTAGGGTTAGGGTAAGGGTAGGGTTTGGGTTAGGTTTAGGGTTACAGTTAGGGTAAAGGTAAGGGTTAAATTTAGGGTTAGGATTAGGTTTATGGTTAGGGTTAGGATTAGGGTTAGGGTAAGGTTATGATGTAGGGTTAGGGTTAGGGTTAGGGTTAAGGTTAGGGTTAGGGTTAGGGTTAGGGTTAGGTTTAGGGTAAGGGTTAGGGTTAGGTTTAGGGTAAGTGTAAGTGTTAGGGTTAGTGTTAGGTTTAGGATTAGGTTTAGGGTTAGGGTAAGAGTAAGGGTTAGGGTTAGGGTTAGGTTAAGGGTTAGGGTTAGGGGGTTAGGGTGTAGGGTTAGGGTTAGGGTAGGGTTAGGGTTAGGATTAGGGTAAGGGTTAGGGTTAGGGTAAGGGTAAGTGTTAGGGTTAGAGTTAGGTTTAGGGTAAGTGTTAGGGTAAGGGTTAGGGTTAGGGGTTTGGTTTAGGGTATGGGTTAAGTTTAGGGTTAGGGTTAGGGTAAGGGTAAGTGTTCTGGTTAGGGTTATGGTTAGGGTAAGGATAAGGTTAGCTTTAGGGTTATGGGTTAGGGTTAGGGTTAGGTTTAGGTTAAGGGCAAGGGTTAGGTTTAGGGGTAGGGTTAGTTTTAGGGTTAGGGTTAGGGTTAGGTTTAGGGTTAGGGTTAGGGTAAGGTTAAAGGTTAGGGTTAGAGTTATGGTTAGGGTAATGGTAAGGGTTAGATTTAGTGTTAGGTTTAGGGTTAGGGGAAGGGTAATGGTTAGGTTTAGTGTTAGGGTTAGGTTTAGTTAGGTTTAGGGTTAGTGTTTGGGTTAGTATTAGGATTAGGGTAAGGGTTAGGGTTAAGGTTAGGGTTAGGGTTAGGGTAAGGGTAAGGGTTAGGGTTAGGTTGAGGTTTAGGGTTAGGGTAAAGGTAAGGGTTAAGTTTAGGGTTAGGGTTACGTTTAGGTTTATTTTTAGGGTTAGGGTTATAATAAGGATAAGGTTTAGGGTTAAGTTTAGGGTTAGGGTTAGAGTTAGGCTTTAGTTTAAAGTTAGGGTTAGGGTGTGGGTAAGGGTAAGTGTTAGGTTTAGGGTTAGGGTTAGGGTAAGAGTTACTGTTAGTATTAGGGTAAGGGTTAGGGTTAGGGTTAGGGTTTGGGTAAGGTTAAGTGTTAGGGTTAGGTTTAGGTTTCGGGTAAGTGTTATTGTATGTGTTAGGGTTAGGGTTAGGTTTAGGGTATGGGTTAAGTTTAGGGTTAGGGTTACGATAAGGTTAAGGGTTAGGGTTAGGATGAGGGTTAGGGTAAGTGTTCTGGTTAGGGTTAGGGTAAGTGTAAGTATAAAGGTTAGGGTTAGGGTTAGGGTTATGGGTTAGGGTAAGGCTTACTGTTAGGATTAGGGTAAGGGTTAGAGTTAGGGTTAGGGTTAGGGTAAGGGTAAGTGTTAAGTTTAGGGTTAGGTTTAAGGTAAGTGTTAGGATAAGGTTTAGGGTTAGGGTTAGGTTTAGGGTATGGGTTAACTTTAGGGTTAGGGTTAGGGTAAGAATAAGGGTTAGGGTTAGGGTGAAGGTTAGGGTAAGTGTTCTGGTTAGGGTTAGGGTTAGGGTAAGGATAAAGGTTAGGGTTAGGGTTAGGGTTATTGGTTAGGGTTAGGGTTAGGGTTAGGGTTAGGTTTAGGGTAAGGGCAATTGTTAGGTTTAGGGTTACGGTTTGGTTTAGGGTTAGGGTTAGGGTTAGGGTTAGGGTTAGGTTAAGGGTTAGGGTTAGGGTTAGGGTAAGTGTAAGTATTAGGGTTAGAGTAAGGGTTAGGGTTAGGTTTAGGTTTAGGGTTAGTGTTAAGGTTAGGGTAGGGTAAGGGTTAGGGTAAGGTTAAGGGTTAGGGTTAGGTTTAGGGTTAGTGTTAAGGTTAGGGTAGGGTAAGGGTTAGGGTAAGGTTAAGGGTTAGGGTTAGGTTTAGGGTAAGGGTTAGGGTAAAGTTAAGGGTTAAGTTTAGGGTTAGGGTTAGTTTTAGGGTTAGGGTTAGGGTTAGGGTAAGGATGAGGGTTAGGGTTAAGTTTAGGTTTAGGGTTAGAGTTAGGGATTGGTTTAAGGTTAGGGTTAGGGCGTGGGTAAGGGTAAGGGTTAGGGTTAGGTTTAGGGTTAGGGTTAGGGTTAGGGTTACGGTTCGGGTTAGGGTTATGGTAAGGGTAATATTAGGGTTAGGTTTAGGGTTAGTTTAAGGTTAAGGGTTAGGGTTAGGGTTAGGGTTAGGATTAAGGTTTGGGTTAGGGTTAGAGTTAGGTTTAGGTTTAGGGTTAGGTTTAGGGTTAGGGTTAGGGTTAGAGTTAGATTTAGGGCTGGGTAACGGTAAGGTTAGGGTTAGGTTTAGGGTTAGTGTTAGGTTAAGGGTTAGGGTTAGGGTTAGGGTAAGTTTTACGGTTAGGGTTAGGGTTAAGCTAAGTGTTAGGTTAAGAGTTAGTGTTAGGGTTAAGTTAACTGTTGGGGTTAAGGTTAGGGTTAGGTTTAGGGTAAGGGTAAGCGTTAGGGTTAGGATTAGGGTGAGGGTAAGTGTTAGGGTTAGGGTTAGGGTTAGGGTTAGGGTTGGGGTAAGGGTAAGGGCTAGGTTTAGGGTTAGGTTAGTTTTAGGGTTAGGGCTAAGGTTTAGGGTTAGGGTTAGGGTTAGGGTTAGGGTTAGTGTAAGGGTAAGGGTTAGGGTTAGGGTTAGGGTAAGGGTAAGGGTAAGGGTTAATTTTAGGGTTAGGGTTAGGGTTAGGGTTGAGATTAGGGTTAGATTAGGATTAGGGTAAGGGTTAGGGTTAGGGTTAGGTTAGGGTAGGGATAAGGTTTAGGGTTAGGTTTAGGGTTAGGGTTAGGTGTAGGGTAAGGGTAAGTGTTAGGGTTAGGATTAGGGTTTGGGCTAGGGTTAGGGTTAGGTTTAGGGTTAGGTTAATTGTAAGTGTTAGGGTTAGGGTTAGGGTTAGAGTAAGGGTTAGGGTTAGGGTTAGGGTTAGGGTAAGGTCAAGGTTTAGTATTAGGGTTAGGGTTAAGGTTAGGTTTAGGGTTAGGTTTAGGGTAAGGGTAAGGGTTAGGGTTAGGGTTACGGTTAGGTTTAAGGTTAGGGTTAGGGTTAGGGTAAGGGTTAGGGTTAGGGTTAGGGTGAGGGTAAGGGTTAGGGTTAGGGTTAGGGTTAGAGTTAGGTTTAGGGTTAGGGTAAGGGTAAGGGTTAGGGTTAGTGTTAGGGTTAGGTTAAGGGTTAGGGTTAGGGTTAGGGTAAGGGTTAAGTTTAGCATTAGGGTTAGGATAAGGATAAAAGTTAGGGTTAGGGTTATGGGTTAGGGTTAGCGTTAGTGTTAGGTTAAGGGTAAGGGCAATGGTTAGGTTTAGGTTTAGGGTTAGTTTTAGGGTTAGGGTTAGTGTTAGGTTTAGGGTTAGTTCTAGGGTTAGGGTTAGGGTAAGGGTAAAGGTTAGGGTTAGAGTTACTGTTAGGGTAAAGGTAAGGGTTAGGGTTAGGTTTAGTGTTAGGGTTAGTGTAAGAGTAAGGGTTAGATTTAGTGTTAGGGTTAGGGTTAGGGTAAGGGTAAGGGTTAGGGTTAGGGTTAGGGTAAGGGTAAGGGTTAGGGTTAGGTTTAGGTTTAGTGTTAGGGTAAAGGTAAGGGTTAAGTATAGGGTTAGGGTTAGGTTTAGGGTTAGGGTTAGTGTTATAATAAGGATAAGGGTTAGGTTTAAGTTTAGGGTTAGGGTTAGAGTTAGGGTTAGGTTTAACGTTAGGGTTAGGATGTGGGTAAGGGTAAGGGTTAGGGTTAGGTTTAGGGTTAGGGCACTTGTTAGGTTTAGGGTTAGGGTTTGGTTTAGGGTTAGGGTTAGGTTTAGGGTTAGGTTATGGGTTAGGGTTTGGGTTAGGGTAAGTGGTAGTGTTAGAGTTAACGTTAGGGTAAGGGTAAGGGTTAGGGTTAGGTTTAGGGTTAGGGTTAGGATTTAAGTTAGGGTTAGGGTTAGGGTAAGGCTTACTGTTAGGATTAGGGTAAGGGTTAGAGTTAGGGTTAGGGTTAGGGTAAGGGTAAGTGTTAAGTTTATGGTTAGGTTTAAGGTAAGTGTTAGGATAAGGTTTAGGGTTAGGGTTAGGTTTAGGGTATGGGTTAACTTTAGGGTTAGGTTTAGGGTAAGAGTAAGGGTTAGGGTTATGGTGAAGGTTAGGGTAAGTGTTCTGGTTAGGGTTAAGGTTAGGATAAGGATAAAGTTTAGGGTTAGGGTTAGGGTTATTGGTTAGGGTTAGGGTTAGGATTAGGGTTAGGTTTAGGATAAGGGCAATTGTTAGGTTTAGGGTTAGGGTTTGGTTTAGGGTTAGGGTTAGGGTTAGGTTTAGGGTTAGGTTAAGGGTTGGGGTTAGGGTTAGGGAAAGGGTTGGATTAGTGTTAGGTTTAGGGTAAGGGTAAGGTTTAGGGTTAGGGTTAGGGTTAGGTGTAGGGTAAGGGTAAGGTTTAGGCTTAGGGTTAAGGTTTAGGGTTAGGGTAAGTGTAACGGTTTGGGTTAAGGTTAGGGTTAGAGTAAGGGTTAGGTTTAGGGTTAGGGTAAGGGCAAGGGTTAGGGTTAGGGTTAGGGTTAAGGTTAGGTTTAGGGTTAGGTTTAGGGTTCGGTTTAGGGTAAGGGTAAAGTTTAGGGTTAGGGTTAGGTTTAGGGTTAAGGTTAGGGTTAGGGTTAGTGTTAGTGTTAGGGTAAGGGTTAGGGTTAGGGTTAGGGTAAGGGTTAGGGTTAGGGTTAGGGTTAGGTTAGAGTTAGGTTTAGGGTTAGGGTAAGGGATAGGGTTAGGGTTAGGGGTAGGTTAAGTGTTAGGGTTAGGGGTTAGGGTTAGGGTTAGGGTAAGGTTAGGGTTATGTTTAGGGTTAGGGTTAGGGTTAGGTTTAGGGTTAGGTTTAGGTTAGGGTTAGGGTTAGGGTAAGGGTAAGGGTTAGATTTAGGGTAAGGGTAAGTGTTAGGGTTAGTGTTAGGTTTAGGATTAGGGTTAGGGTAAGGGTTAGGGTTAGGGTTAGGGTAAGGGTAAGTGTTAGGGTTAGGGTTAGGTTTAGGGTTAGGTTTAGGGTAAGGTTTAGGGTTAGGTTTAGTGTAAGTGTAAGCTTTAGGGTTAGGCTTAGGGTTAGGGTTAGGGTAAGGGTTAGGGTTAGGGTTAGGGCTAGGTTTAGGTTTAGGGTTAGGGTTAGGGTTAGGCTAAGGGTAAGGGTTAGGGTTAACTTTAGGGTTAGGTTTAGGTTTAGAGTTAGGGTTAGGGTAAGGGCAAGGGTTAGGGTTAGGATTAGGGTTAGGGTTAGGGTAAGGGCAAGGGTTAGGGTTAGGATTAGGGTTAGGGTTAGGGTAAGGGTTAGGGTAAGTGTTCTGTTTAGGGTTAGGGTTAGGGTAAGGAAAAAAGTTAGGGTTAAGGTTATTGTTATGGGTTAGGGTTAGGGTTAGGGTAAGGGCAATTGTTAGGTTTAGGGTTAGAGTTTGGTTTAGGGTTAGGGTTAGGGTTAGGGATAGTGTAAGTGTAAGCGTTAGATTTAGGGTTAGGGTTAGAGTTAGGGTAAGGGTAAGGGTTAGGGTTAGGGTTAGGGTTAGGGTAAGGGTAAGGGTTAGGGTTAGGTTTAGGTTTAGTGTTAGGGTAAAGGTAAGGGTTAAGTTTAGGGTTAGGGTTAAGTTTAGGGTTAGGGTTAGAGTTAGGGTTAGGTTTAACGTTAGGGTTAGGGTGTGGGTAAGGGTAAGGGTTAGGGTTAGGTTTAGGGTTAGGGTTAGGGTTAGAGTTAGGGTTAGGGTTAGGGTAAGGCTTACTGTTAGGATTAGGGTAAGGGTCAGAGTTAGGGTTAGCGTTAGGGTAAGGGTAAGTGTTAAGTTTATGGTTAGGTTTAAAGTAAGTGTTAGGATAAGGTTTAAGGTTAGGGTTAGGTTTAGGGTATGGGTAAACTTTAGGGTTAGGGTTAGGGTAAGAGTAAGGGTTAGGGTTATGGTGAAGGTTAGGGTAAGTGTTCTGGTTAAGGTTAGGGTTAGGGTAAGGATAAAGGTTAGGGTTAGGGTTAGGGTTATTGGTTAGGGTTAGGGTTAGGGTTAGGGTTAGGGTTAGGGTTAGGGTAAGGGCAATTGTTAGGTTTAGGGTTAGAGTTTGGTTTAGGGTTAGGGCTAGGTTTAGGGTTAGGTTATGGGTTAGGGTTAGGGTTAGGGTAAGTGTAAGTGTTAGGGTTAGAGTGAACGTTAGGGTAAGGGTAAGGTTTAGGGTTAGGTTTAGGGTTAGGGTTAGGGTTAGAGTTAGGGTTAGGGTGAGGGTAAGGCTTACTGCTAGGATTAGGGTAAGGGTTAGAGTTAGGGTTAGGGTTAGGGTAAGGGTAAGTGTTAACTTTAGGGTTAGGGTAAGAGTAAGGGATAGGGTTAGGGTGAAGGTTAGGGTAAGTGTTCTGGTTACTGTTAGGGTTAGTGTAAGGATAAAGGTTAGGGTTAGGGTTAGGGTTATTGGTTAGGGTTAGGGTTAGGGTTAGGGTTAGGTTTAGGGTAAGGGCAATAGTTAGGTTTAGGGTTAGGGTTTGGTTTAGGGTTAGGGTAAGGTTTAGGTTAGGTTAAGGGTTAGGGTTAGGGTTAGGGTAAGTGTAAGTGTTAGGGTCAGAGTTAGGGTTAGGGTTAGGTTTAGGGTAAGGGTTAGGGTAAAGGTAAGGTTTAAGTTTAGGGTTAGCGCTAGTTTTAGGGTTAGGGTTAGGTTTAGGGTAAGGATGAGGGTTAGGGTTAAGTTTAGGGTTAGGGTTAGAGTTAGGGTTAGGTTTAAGGTTAGGGTTAGGGTGTGGGTAAGGATAAGGGTTAGGGTTAGGTTTAGGGTTAGGGTTAGGGTTACGGTTCGGGTTAGGCTTATGGTAAGGGTAAGGTTAGGGTTAGGTTTAATGTTAGTGTTAGGTTAAGGGTTAGGGTTAGGGTTAGGGTTAGGGTTAAGGTTTGGGTTAGGGTTAGAGTTAGGGTTAGGTTTAGGGTTAGGTTAGGGTTAGGGTTAGGGTTAGGGTTAGTGTAAGGGTAAGGGTTAGGTTTAGGGTTAGGTTTAGGGTTAGGGTTGAGGTTATGGTTAGGTTTAGGGTTAGGGTTAGGGTTAGAGTTAGGTTTAGGGTTAGGGTAACGGTAAGGTTAGGGTTAGGTTTAGGGTTAGTGTTAGTTTAAGGGTTAGGGTTAGGGTTAGGGTAAGTGTTAGGGTTAGGGTTAGGGTTAGGCTAAGTGTTAGGGTAAGGGTTAGTGTTAGGGTTAAGTTAAGGGTTGGTGTTAAGGTTAGGGTTAGGTTTAGGGTAAGGGTAAGGTTTAGGGTTAGGATTAGGGTGAGGGTAAGTGTTAGGGTTAGGGTTAGGGTTAGGGTAAGGTTTGGGGTAAGGGTAAGGGTTAGGGTTAGGGTTAGTTTTAGGGTTAGGGGTAAGGGTTAGGGTTAGGGTTAGGTTTAGTGTTAGGGTAAGGGTGAGGGTTAGGGTTAGGGTAGATGTTATTGTTAGGGTTAGGATTAGGGTAAGGGTTAGGGTTAGGGTTAGGCTTAGGGTAAGTGTAAGGGTAAGGGTTAATTTTAGGGTTAGGGTTAGGGTTAGGGTTGAGATTAGGGTTAGATTAGGATTAGGGTAAGGGTTTGGGTTAGGGTTAGGGTTAGGTTAAGGGTAAGGTTTAGGGTTAGGTTTAGCGTTAGGGTTAGGTGTAGGGTAAGGGTAAGGGTTAGGGTTAGGATTAGGGTTAGGGTTAGGGTTAGGGTTAGGGTTAGATTTAGGGTTAGGTTAAGTGTAAGTGTTAGGGTTAGGGTGATGGTTAGAGTAAGGGTTAGGGTTAGGGTTAGGGTTAGGGTAAGGTCAAGGTTTAGGATTAGGGTTAGGGTTCAGGTTAGATTTAGGGTTAGGGTTGGGGTTAGGGTTAGTTTTAGGGGTAGGGTTAGGATAAGGGTAAGGGTTAGGGTTAGAGTTAAGGTTAGGGTAAGGGTTACAGTTAGGGTTACGGTTAGGTTTAAGGTTAGGGTTAGGGTTAGGGCTAGAGTTAGGTTTAGGGTTAGGATAAGGGTAAGGGTTAGGGTTAGGTTAAGGGTTAGGGTTAGGGTTAGGGTAAGGGTTAGGGTTAGGATTAGGGTAAGGGTTAGGGTTAGGGTTAGGGTTCGGGTAAATGTAAGTGTTAGGGTTAGGGTTAGGTTTAGGGTAAGTTTTAGAGTAATGGTTAGGGTTAGAGTTAGGTTTAGGGTATGGGTTAAGTTTAGGGTTAGGGTGAGGGTAAGGGTAAGGGTTAGGTTTAGGGTTAGGGTAAGGGTAAAGTTTAGGGTTAGGGTTAAGGTTATGGGTTAGTGTTATGGATAGGGTTAGGTTTAGGGTAAGGGCAAGGGTTACGTTAAGGGTTAAGGTTTAGATTTAGGGTTAGGGTTAGGGTTAGGGTTAGTTTTAGGGGTAGGGTTAGGATAAGGGTAGGGGTTAGGGTTAGAGTTAAGGTTAGGGTAAGGGTAAGGGTTAGGGTTAGATTTAGGGTTAGGGTTAGGGTTAGGGTAAGGGTAATGGTAAGGGTTAGGGTTTGGGTTAGGTTTAAAATTTCGGTTAAGATTAGGGATAGGGTTAGGGCAAGGCTAAGGGTTAGGGTTAAGGTTAGGGTTAGGGTTAGGGTTAGGGTTAGGTTTAGGGTAAGGGTAAGTGTTATGGTTAGGATTAGGGTTAGGGTTAGGGTAAAGGTAAGGGTTAAGTTTAGGGTTAGGGTTAGGTTTAAGGTTAGGGTTAGGGTTATGGTTAGGGTAAGGATAAATGTTGGGGTTAAGTTTGGGGTTAGGGTTAGAGTTAGGGTTAGGTTTAAGGTTAGGGTAAGGGTGTGGGTAAGGGTAAGGTTTAGGGTTAGGTTTAGGTTTAGGGTTAGGGTTACGGTTAGGGTTAGGGTTAGGGTTAGGGTTAGGGTAAGGGTTCTGTTAGGGTTAGGGTTAGAGCTAGGGTAAGGGTAAGGGTTAGGGTTAGGGTTAGGGTTAGGTTTAGCTTAGGGGTTATGGTTAGGTTCAGGGTTAGGGTTAGGGTAAGGGTAAGGGTAAGAGTTAGGGTTAGGGTTAGGGTTATGGTTAGGTTTAGGGTTAGGGTTAGGGTTAGAGTAAGGGTTAGGTTTAGGGTTAGGGTAAGGGCAAGGGTTAGGTTTAGGGTTAGGGTTAAGGATAGGTTTAGGGTTAGGTTTAGGGTTAGGTTTAAGGTTAGGTTTAGGGTAAGGGTAAAGTTTAGGGTTAGGGTTAGGTTTACGGTTAAGTTTAGGTTTAGTGTTAGGGTAAGGGATAGGGTTAGGTTCAGGGGTAGTTTAAGTGTTAGGGTTAGGGGTTAGGGTTAGGGTGAGGGTAAGATTAGGGTTATGTTTAGGGTTAAGGTTAGGGTTAGGTTTAGGGTTAGTTTGAGGTTAGGGTTTGGGTTAGGGTTAGGGTTAGGGTAAGGGTAAGGGTTAAGGTTAGGGTAAGGGTAAGTGTTAGGGTTAGTGTTAGGTTTAGGATTAGGGTTAGGGTAAGGGTTAGGGTTAGGGTTAGGGTTAAGGTTAGGGTTATTGTTAGGGTTGAGTTTAGGGTTAGAGTTATGTTTAGGGTTAGGGTAACGGTAAGGTTAGGGTTAGGTTTAGGGTTAGTGTTAGGTTAAGGGTTAGGGTTAGGGGTTAGGTTTAGGGTTAGCGTTAGGGTAAGGGTTAGGGTTAGGGTTAGGGTAATGGTTAGGGTTAGGGTTAGGGAAAGGATAAGTTTTACGGTTAGGGTTAAGGCAAGGACTAGGGTTTGGGTTAGGGTTAGGTTTAGGGTTGGTTTTAGGGTTAGGCTTAGGGTTAGAGTTAGGTTTAGGTTTAGGGTAACGGTAAGGTAAGGGTTTGGTTTAGGGTTAGTATTAGGTTAAGGTTAGGGTTAGGGTTAGGGTAAGGGTTAGGGTTAGGTTTAGGGTAAGGGTAAGTATTAGGGTTAGGGTTAGGCTAAGGGTTATTGTTAGAGTTAGGGTTAGGGTTAGGTTTAGGGTAAGTGTTCTGGTTAGGGGTAGGTTTAGGGTTAGTTTTAGGGATAGGGCTGGGGTTAGTTTTAAGGTTAGGGTTAGGGTAAGGGTAAGGGTTAGGTTTAGAGTTAGGGTTAGGGTAAGGGTAAGGGTTAGGGTTAGGGTTAGGGTTAAGGATTAGGGTTAGGGTAAGTGTAAGGGTTTGGGTTAGGGTTAGGGTTAGAGTAAGGGTTAGGTTAAGGTTTAGGGTAAGGGCAAGGTTTAGGGTTAGGTTGGGGTTAAGGTTAGGTTTAGAGTTAGGTTTAGGGTTAGGTTTAGGGTAAGGGTAAAGGTTAGGGTTAGGGTTAGGTTTAGGGTTAAGGTTAGGGTTCGGGTTAGTGTTAGGGTTAGATTAAGGGTTAGGGTTAGGGTTAGGGTAAGGGTTAGGGTTAGGGTTAGGGTTAGGGTTAGAGTTAGGTTTAGGGTTAGGGTAAGGGATAGGGTTAGGATTAGGGGTAGGTTTAGTGTTAGGGTTAGGGGTTAGGGTTAGGGTTAGGGTAAGGTTAGGGTTATGTTTAGGGATAGGGGTAGGGTTAGGTTTAGGGTTAGGTTTAGGTTAGGGTTAGGTTTAGGGTTAGGGTTAGGGTAAGGGTATGGGTTAGGGTTAGGGTAAGGGTAAGTGTTAGAGTTAGTGTTAGGTTTAGGATTAGGGTTAGGGTAAGGGTTAGGGTTAGGGTTAGGGTAAGGGTAAGTGTTAGGGTTAGGGTTAGGGTAAGGTTTATTGTTAGGTTTAGTGTAAGTGTAAGCTTTAGGATTAGGGTTAGGGTTAGGGTTAGGGTAAGGGTTAGGGTTAGGGTTAGGGGTAGGTTTAGGTTTAGGTTTAGGGTTAGGGTTAGGCTAAGGGTAAGGGTTAGGGTTAAGTTTAGCGTTAGTGTTAGGTTTAGGGTTAGGGTAAGGGCAAGGGTTAGGTTTAGGATTAGGGTTAGGGTTAGGGTAAGGGTTAGGTTAAGTATTCTGTTTAGGGTTAGGCTTAGGGAAAGGAAAAATTTTAGGGTTAAGGTTATTGTTATGGGTTAGGGTTAGGGTTAGGGTTAGGGTAAGGGTAATTGTTAGGTTTAGGGTTGGGGTTTGGTTTACGGTTAGGGTTAGGGTTAGGTTTAGTGTTAGGCTAAGGGTTTTAGGGTAAGGTTAAGTGTTAGGGTTAGAGTTATGGTT
Source organism: Megascapheus bottae (assembly GCA_024803745.1). Lineage (NCBI taxonomy): Eukaryota > Metazoa > Chordata > Mammalia > Rodentia > Geomyidae > Megascapheus > Megascapheus bottae. The sequence continues at coordinate 43,708 of JANJXV010001463.1, forward strand.
ACGGTAAGTGTAAGGGTTAGAGTTAGGTTTAGGGTTAGGGTTAGTGTAAGTGTAAGCGTTAGATGTAGGGTTAGGGTTAGGTTTAGGGTTAGGGTAATGGTAATGGTTAGGGTTAGGGTTAGGGTTAGGGTTAGTTTTAGGGTTAGGCTTAGGGTTAGGGTTAGGGTAAGGGTTAGGTTTATGGTTAGCGTTAGGGTTAGGGTTAGGGAAAGGTTAAGGGTTAGGGTTAGGGTTAGGGTTAGGGTTAGGGTATAGGTAAGGGTTAATTTTATTGTTAGGGTTATGGTTAGAGTAAGTATAAGGGTTACGGTTAAGTTTAGGTTTACGGTTAGAGTTAGGGTTAGCTTTAATTTTAGGGTTAGGGTGTGGGAAAGGTTAAGGGTTAGGGTTAGGTTTAGGGTCAGGGTTACTGTTAGGGTTAGGGTTAGGGTTAGGGTAAGGGTAAGGTTAGGGATAGGTTTATGGTTAGTGTTAGGTTAAGGGTTAGTGTTACGGGTTAGGGTTAGGGTTCAGGTAAGAGTAAGGTTTTGGGTTAGGGTTAGGGTTAAGGTTAGGATTATTGTTAGGATTGGGTTTAAGGTTAGAGTTAGGTTTAGGGTTAGGGTAACGGTAAGGTTAAGGTTAGGTTTAGGGTTAGTGTTAGGTTAAGGGTTAGGGGTAGGGGTTAGGTTTAGGGTTAGGGTTAGGGTAAGGGTTAGGGTTAGGGTTAGGGTAATGGTTAGGGTTAGGTTTAGGGTTAGGGTTAGGGTTAGGGTAAGGGTAAGGTTTAGGGTTAGGTTTAGGGTTAGTGTTAAGGTTAGGGTAGGGTTAGGGTTAGGGTAAGGTTAAGGGTTAGGGTTATGTTTAGGGTAAGGGTTAGGGTAAAGGAAAGGGTAAGTTTTAGAGTTAGGGTTAAGGCAAGGACTAGGGTTTGGGTTAGGGTTAGGTTTAGGGTTAGGTTTAGGGTTAGGGTTAGGGTTAGAGTTAGGTTTAGGGTTAGGGTAACGGTAAAGTTAGGGTTAGGTTTAGGGTTAATGTTAGGTTAAGGGTTAGGGTTAGGGTTAGGGTAAAGTTTAGGGTTAGGGTTAGGGTTAGGGTAAGGGTAAGTATTAGGGTTAGGATTAGGCTAAGGGTTATTTTTAGAGTTAGGGTTAGGGTTAGGGTAAGTGTTCTGGTTAGGGTTAGGTTTAGGGTTAGGGTTAGGGTAAGGGTTAGGGTTAGGGTTAGGGTAAGGGTTTGGGTTAGGGTTACGGTTAGTTTTAGGGTTAGGGGTAAGGGTTAGGGTTAGGGTTAGGTTTAGGGTTAGGGTTAGGGTAAGGGTAAGGGTTAGGGTTAGGGTTAGGGTTAGGGTAAGGGTAAGTGTAAGGGTTAATTTCAGGGTTAGGGTTAGGGTTAGGGTTGAGATTAGGGTTAGATTAGGATTAGGGTAAGGGTTAGGGTTAGGGTTAGGTTTAGGGTATGGGTTAAGTTTAGGGTTAGGGTGAGGGTAAGGGTAAGGGTTAGGATTAGGGTTAGGGTAAGGGTAAAGTTTAGGGTTAGGGTTAAGGTTATGGGTTAGTGTTATGGTTAGGTTTAGGTTTATGGTTAGGTTTAGGGTAAGGCCAAGGGTTACGTTCAGGGTTAAGGTTAGGTTTAGGGTTAGGGTTAGGGTTAGTTTTATGGTTAGGGTTAGGATAAGGGTAAGGGTTAGGGTTAGAGTTAAGGTTAGGGTAAGGGTAAGGGTTAGGGGTTGATTTAGGGTTAGGGTTAGGGTTAGGGTAAGCGTAAGGGTAATGGTTAGGGTAAGGGTTAGGGTTAGGTTTAGGTTTAGGGTTAGGGTTAAGGTTATGGTTAGGGTAAGTGTTAGGGTTAAGGTTAGGGTTAGGGTTAGGGTTAGGGTTAGGTTTAGGGTAAGGGTAAGTGTTATGGTTAGGTTTAGTGTTAGGGTTAGGGTAAAGGTAAGGGTTAGGTTTAGGGTTAGGGTTAGGTTTAGGGTTAGGGTTAGGGTTAGGGTTAGGGTAAGGATAAATGTTGGGGTTAAGTTTGGGGTTAGGGTTAGAGTTAGGGTTAGGTTTAAGGTTAGGGTAAGGGTGTGGGTAAGGGTAAGGTTTAGGGTTAGGTTTAGGGTTAGGGTTAGGTGTAGGGTAAGGGTAAGGGTTAGGGTTAGGATTTGGGTTAGGGTTCGGGTTAGGTTTAGGGTTAGGTTAAGTGTAAGTGTTAGGGTTAGGGTTAGAGTAAGGGTTAGGGTTAGGGTTAGGGTTAGGGTTAGGGTAAGGTCAAGGTTTAGGATTAGGGTTAGCGTTAAGGTTAGGTTTAGGGTTAGGTTTAGGGTAAGGGTAAGGGTTACAGTTAGGGTTACGGTTAGGTTTAAGGTTAGGGTTAGGGTTAGGGTAAGGGTTAGGGTTAGGGTTAGGGTTAGGGTAAGGGTTAGGGTTAGGGTTAGGGTTAGATTTAGGTTTAGGGTTAGGGTAAGGGTAAGGGTTAGGGTTAGTGTTAGGGTTAGGTTAAGGGTTAGGGTTAGGGTTAGGGTAAGGGTTAGGGTGAGGGTTAGGGTAAGGGTTTGGGTTAGGGTTAGGTTTAGTTTTAGGGTTAGGGGTAAGGGTTAGGGTTAGGGTTAGGGTAGGGGCAAGGGTTAGGGTTAGGGTAAGGGTAAGGGTAAGGGTTAATTTTAGGGTTAGGGTTAGGGTTAGGGTTGAGATTAGGGTTAGACTAGGATTAGGGTAAGGGTTAGGGTTAGGGTTAGGTTTAGGGTAAGTGTTAGAGTAAGGGTTAGGGTTAGAGTTAGGTTTAGGGTATGGGTTAAGTTTAGGGTTAGGGTGAGGGTAAGGGTCAGGCTTAGGGTTAGGGTTAGGGTAAGGGTAAAGTTTAAGGTTAGGGTTAAGTTTATGGGTTAGTTATGGTTAGGTTTACGTTTATGGTTAGGTTTATGTTAAGGGCAAGGGTTACGTTCAGGGTTAAGGTTAGGTTTAGGGTTAGGGTTAGGGTTAGTTTTATGGTTAGGGTTAGGATAAGGGTAAGGGTTAGGGTTAGAGTTAAGGTTAGGGTAAGGGTAAGGGTTAGGGTTAGATTTAGGGTTAGGGTTAGGGTTAGGGTTAGGGTAAGGGTAAGGGTAATGGTTAGGGTAAGGGTTAGGGTTAGGTTTAGGTTTAGGGTTAGGGTTAAGGTTATGGTTAGGGTAAGTGTTAGGGTTAAGGTTAGGGTTAGGGTTAATGTTAGGGTTAGGTTTAGGGTAAGCGTAAGTGTTATGGTTAGGGTTAGGGTTAGGTTTAGGGTAAAGGTAAGGGTTAAGTTTAGGGTTAGGGTTAGGTTTAGGGTAAAGGTAAGGGTTAAGTTTAGGTTTAGGATTAGGTTTAGGGTTAGGGTTAGGGTTAGGGTTAGGGTTAGGGTTAGTGTAAGGATAAATGTTGGGGTTAAGTTTGGGGTTAGTGTTAGAGTTAGAGTTAGGTTTAAGGTTAGGGTAAGGGTGTGGGTTAGGGTAAGGTTTAGGGTGAGGTTTAGGGTTAGGGTTAGGTGTAGGGTAAGGGTAAGGGTTAGGGTTAGGATTTGGGTTAGGGTTAGGATTAGGGTTAGGCTTAGGGTTAGGTTAAGTGTAAGTGTTAGGGTTAGGGTTTGAGTAAGGGTTAGGGTTAGGGTTAGGGTTAGGGTTAGGGTAAGGTCAAGGTTTAGGATTAGGGTTAGCGTTAAGGTTAGGTTTAGGGTTAGGTTGAGGGTAAGGGTAAGGGTTACAGTTAGGGTTACGGTTAGGTTTAAGGTTAGGGTTAGGGTTAGGGTAAGGGTTAGGGTTAGGGTTAGGGTTAGGGTAAGGGTTAGGGTTAGGGTTAGGGTTAGAATTATGTTTAGGGTTAGGGTAAGGGTAAGGGTTAGGGTTAGTGTTAGGGTTAGGTTAAGGGTTAGGGTTAGGGTTAGGGTAAGGGTTAGGGTTAGGTTTAGGGTAAGGGTTAGGGTTAGGGTTAGGGTGCGGGTAAATGTAAGTGTTAGGGTTAGGGTTAGGTTTAGGGTAAGTGTTAGAGTAAGGGTTAGGGTTAGAGTTAGGTTTAGGGTATGGGTTTAGTTTAGGGTTAGGGTGAGGTAAGGGTAAGGGTTAGTGTTAGTGTTAGGGTAAGGGTAAAGTTTAGGGTTAGGGTTAAGGTTATGGGTTAGTGTTATGGTTAGTGTTAGGTTTAGGGTAAGGGCAAGGGTTACGTTCAGGTTTAAGGTTAGGTTTAGGTTTAGAGTTAGGGTTAGTTTTACGGTTAGGGTTAGGGTTGGGGTAAGGGTAAGGGTTTGGGTTAGGGTAAGGGTTAGTTTTAGGGTTAGGGGTAAGGGTTAGGGTTAGGGTTAGGTTTAGGGTTAGGGTTAGGTTAAGGGTAAGGGTTAGGGTTAGGATAACGGTTAGGGTAAGGGTAAGGGTAAGGGTTAATTTTAGGGTTAGGGTTAGGTTTAGGGTTGAGATTAGGGTTAGATTAGGATTAGGGTAAGGGTTAGGGTTAGGGTTAGGTTTATGGTAAGTGTTAGAGTAAGGGTTAGGGTTAGAGTTAGGTTTAGGTTATGGGTTAAGTTTAGGGTTAGGGTGAGGGTAAGGGTAAGGGTTAGGGTTAGGGTTAGGGTAAGGGTAAAGTTTAGGGTTAGGGTTACGTTTATGGGTTAGTGTTATGGTTAGGGTTAGGTTTAGCGTTAGGTTTAGGGTAAGGGCAAGCGTTACGTTCAGGCTTAAGGTTAGGTTTAGGGTTAGGGTTAGGGTTAGTTTTAGGGTTAGGGTTAGGATAAGGGTAAGAGTTAGGGTTAGAGTTAAGGTTAGGGTAAGGGTAAGGGTTAGGGTTAGAATTAGGGTTAGGGTTAGGGTTAAGGAAAGGGTAAGGGTAAGTGTAGGGTAAGGGTTAGGGTTAGGTTTAGGTTTAGGGTTAGGGTTAAGGTTATGGTTAGGGTAAGGGTTAGGGTTAAGGTTAGGGTTAGGGTTAGGGTTAGGTTTAGGGTTAGGGTAAGGGTAAGTGTTATGGTTAGGTTTAGGGTTAGGGTTAGGGTAAAGGTAATGGTTAAGTTTAGGGTTAGGGTTAGGTTTAGGGTTAGGGATAGGGTTAGGGTAAGGATAAATGTTGGGGTTAAGTTTGGGGTTAGGGTTAGAGTTAGGGTTAGGTTTAAGTTTAGGGTAAGGGTGTGGGTAAGGGTAAGGTTTAGGGTTAGGTTTAGGTTTAGGGTTAGGGTTTAGTTTAGGGTTAGGGTTAGGGTTAGGGTTAGGGTAAGGGTTGTGTTAGGGTTAGGGTTAGCGTTATGGTAAGGGTAAGGGTTAGGGTTAGGGTTAAGGTAAGGATAAGGGTTAGGGTTAGGGTTATGGTTAGGTTTAGCTTAAGGGTTAGGATTAGGTTTAGGGTAAGTGCAATTGTTAGGATTAGGGTTAGGGTTTGGTTTAGGGTTAGGGTTAGGGTTAGGTTTAGGGATAGGTTAAGGGTTAGGGTTAGGGTAAGTGTAAGTGTTAGGGTTAGAGTTAGGGTTAGGGTTAGGTTTAGGTTTAGGGTTAGTGTAAGGGTAAGGGTTAGATTTAGGGTTAGGGTTAGGGTTAAAGTAAGGGTAAGGGTTAGGGTTAGGTTTAGGGTTAGTGTTAAGGTTAGGGTAGGGTTAGGGTTAGGGTAAGGTTAAGGGTTAGGGTTAGGTTTAGGGTAAGGTTTAGGGTAAAGGTAAGGGTTAAGTTTATGGTTAGGGCTAGTTTTAGGGTTAGGGTTAGGGTTAAGGTAAGGATGAGGGTTAGGATTAAGTTTAGGGTTAGGGTTAGAGTTAGGGTAAGGTTTAAGGTTAGGGTTAGCATGTGGGTAAGGGTAAGGGTTAGGGTTAGGTTTAGGTTTAGGGTTAGGGTTACGGTTCTGGTTAGGGTTAGGGTAAGGGTAAGGTTAGGATTAGGTTTAGGGTTAGTGTTAGGTTAAGGGTTAGGGTTAGGGTTAGGGTTAAGGTTTGGGTTAGGTTTAGAGTTAGGCTTAGGTTTAGGGTTAGGTTTAGGGTTAGGGTTAGGGTTAGAGTTAGCTTTAGGGTTAGGGTAAGGGTAAGATTAGGGTTAGATTTAGGGTTAGTGTTAGGTTAAGGGTTAGGATTAGGGTTAGGGTAAGTGTTAGGGTTAGGGTTAGGGTTAGGCTAAGTGTTAGGTTAAGGGTTAGTGTTAGGGTTAAGTTAACTGTTGGGGTTAAGGTTAGGGTTAGGTTTAGGGTAAGGGTAAGTGTTAGGGTTAGGATTAGGGTGAGGGTAAGTGTTAGGGTTAGGGTTAGGGTTAGGTTTGGGGTAAGGGTAAGGGTTAGGTTTAGGGTTAGGGTTAGTTTTAGGGTTAGGGGTAAGGGGTAGGGTTAGGTTAAGTTTAGGGTTATTGTAAGGGTAAGGGTTAGGGTTAAGGTAAGTGTAAGGGTAAGGGTTAATTTTAGGGTTAGGGTTAGGGTTAGGGTTGAGATTAGGGTTACATTAGGGTTAGGTTAAGGGTTAGGTTTAGGGTTAGGGTTAGGGTAAGGGTAAGGTTTAGGGTTAGGTTTAGGGTTAGGGTTAGGTGTAGGGTAAGGGTAAGGGTTAGGGTTAGGATTAGGCTTAGGGTTAGGGTTAGGGTTAGGTTTAGGGTTAGGTTAAGTGTAAGTGTTATGGTTAGGGTTAGGTTTAGAGTAAGGGTTAGGGTTAGGGTTAGGGTTAGGGTAAGGTCAAGGTTTAGGATTAGGGTTAGGGTTAAGGTTAGGTTTAGGGTTAGGTTTAGGGTAAGGGTAAGGTTTACATTTAGGGTTACGGTTAGGTTTAAGGTTAGGGTTAGGGTTAGGGTAAGGGTTATGGTTATGGTTAGGGTTAGGGTAAGGGTTAGGGTTAGGGTTAGGGTTAGAGTTAGGTTTAGGTTTAGGGTAAGGGTAAGGGTTAGGGTTAGTGTTAGTTTTAGGTTAAGGGTTAGGGTTGGGTTAGGGTAAGGGTTAGGGTTAGGGTTAGGGTAAGGGTTAGGGTTAGGTTTAGGGTTCGGGTAAATGTAAGTGTTAGGGTTAGAGTTAGGTTTAGGGTAAGTGTTAGAGTAAGGGATAGGGTTAGAGTTAGGTTTAGGGTATGGGTTAAGTTTAAGTTTAGGGTGAGGGTAAGGGTAAGGGTTAGGGTTAGGATTAGGGTAAGGGTAAAGTTTAGGGTTAGGGTTAAGGTTATGGGTTAGTGTTATGGTTAGGGTTAGGTTTAGGGTTAGGTTTAGGGTAAGGGCAAGGGTTACGTTCAGAGTTAAGGTTAGGTTTAGGTTTAGGGTTAGGGTTAGTTTTAGGGTTAGGGTTAGGGTTGGGGTAAGGGTAAGGGTTAGGGTTAGGGTTAGGGTTAGTTTTAGAGTTAGGGGTAAGGGTTAGGGTTAGGGTTAGGTTTAGGGTTAGGGTTAGGGTAAGGGTAAGGGTTAGGGTTAGGGTTAGGGTAAGGGTAAGGGTAAGGGTAAGTGTTAATTTTAGGGTTATGGTTAGGGTTAGGGTTGATATTAGGGTTAGATTAGGATTAGGGTAAGGGTTAGGGTTAGGGTTAGGTTTAGGGTAAGTGTTAGAGTAAGGGTTAGGGTTAGAGTTAGGTTTAGGGTATGCGTTAAGTTTAGGGTTAGGGTGAGGGTAAGGGTAAGGGTTAGGGTTAGGGTTAGGGTAAGGGTAAAGTTTAGGGTTAGGGTTAAGGTTATGGGTTAGTGTTATAGTTAGGGTTAGGTTTAGGGTTAGGTTTAGGGTAAGGGCAAGGGTTACGTTCAGGGTTAAGGTTAGGTTTAGGGTTAGGGTTAGGGTTAGTTTTAGGGTTAGGGTTAGGATAAGGGCAAGGGTTAGGGTTAGAGTTAAGGTTAGAGTAAGGGTAAGGGTTAGGGTTAGATTTAGGGTTAGGGTTAGGGTTAGGGTAAGGGTAAGGGTAACGGTTAGGGTAAAGGTTAGGGTTAGGTTTAGGTTTAGGGTTAGGGTTAAGGTTATGGTTAGGGTAAGTGTTAGGGTTAAGGTTATGGTTAGGGTTAGGGTTAGGGTTAGGTTTAGGGTAAGGCTAAGTGTTATGGTTAGGTGTAGGGTTAGGGTTAGGGTAAAGGTAAGGGTTAAGTTTAGGGTTAGGGTTAGGTTTAGGGTTAGGGTTAGGGTTAGGGTTAGGGTAAGGATAAATGATGGGGTTAAGTTTGGGGTTAGGGTTAGAGTTAGGGTGAGGTTTAAGTTTAGGGTAAGGGTGTGGGTAAGGGTAAGGTTTATGGTTAGGTTTAGGTTTAGGGTTAGGGTTACGGTTAGGGTTAGGTTTAGGGTTAGGGTAAGGGTTGTGTTAGGGTTAGGGTTAGCGTTATGGTAAGGGTAAGGGTTAGGGTTAGGGTTAAGGTAAGGATAAGGGTTAGGGTTAGGGTTAGGGTTAGGTTTAGCTTAAGGGTTAGGGTTAGGTTTAGGGTAAGGGCAATTGTTAGGTTTAGGGTTAGGCTTCGGTTTAGGGTTAGGGTTAGCGTTAGGTTTAGGGTTAGGTTAAGGGGTAGGGTTAGGATTAGGGTAAGTGTTAGTGTTAGGGTTAGAGTTAGGGTTAGGGTTAGGTTTAGGTTTAGGGTTAGTGTAAGGGTAAGGGTTAGATTTAGGGTTAGGGTTAGGGTTAGGGTAAGGGTAAGGGTTAGGGTTAGGTTTAGGGTTAGTGTTAAGGTTAGGGTAGGGTTAGGGTTAGGGTAAGGTTAAGGGTTAGGGTTATGTTTAGGGCAAGGTTTAGGGTAAAGGTAAGGGTTAAGTTTAGGGTTAGGCTTAGTTTTAGGGTTAGGGTTAGGGTTAGGATAAAGATGAGGGTTAGGGTTAAGTTTAGGGTTAGGGTTAGAGTTATGCTAAGGTTTAAGGTTAGGGTTAGGGTGTGGGTAAGGGTAAGGGTTAGGGTTAGGTTTAGGGTTAGGGATAGGGTTACGGTTCGGGTTAGGGTTAGGGTAAGGGTAAGGTTAGGGTTAGGTTTAGGGTTAGTGTTAGGTTAAGGGTTACGGTTAGGGTTAAGGTTAGGGTTAAGGTTTGGGTTAGGGTTAGAGTTAGGCTTAGGTTTAGGGTTAGGTTTAGGGTTAGGGTTAGGGTTACAATTAGGTTTAGGTTTAGGGTAAGGTTAAGGTTAGGGTTAGGTTTAGGGTTAGTGTTAGGTTAATGGTTAGGGTTAGGGTTAGGGTAAGTGTTAGGGTTAGGGTTAGGGTTAGGCTAAGTGTTAGGTTAAGGGTTAGTGTTAGGGTTAAGTTAACTGTTGGGGTTAAGGATAGGGTTAGGTTTAGGGTAAGGGTAAGGGTTAGGGTTAGGATTAGGGTGAGGGTAAGTGTTAGGGTTAGGGTTAGGGTTAGCGTTAGGGTTGGGGTAAGGGTAAGGGTTAGGTTTAGTGTTAGGGTTAGTTTTAGGGTTAGGGGTAAGGGTTAGGGTTAGGGTTAGTTTTAGGGTTAGGGTTATTGTAAGGGTAAGGTTTAGGGTTAGGGTTAGGGTAAGGGTAAGGGTAAGGGTTAATTCTAGGGTTAGGGTTAGGCTTAGGATTGAGATTAGGGTTAGATTAGGATTAGGGTAAGGGTTAGGGTTAGGGTTAGGGTAAGGGTAAGGTTTAGGGTTAGGGTTAGGGTTAGGGTTAGGTGTAGGGTAAGGGTAAGGGTTAGGGTTAGGTTTAGGGTTAGGGTTAGGGTTAGGGTAAGGTCAAGGTTTAGGATTAGGGTTAGGGTTAAGGTTAGGTTTAGGGTTAGGTTTAGTGTAAGGGTAAGGTTTACGGTTAGGGTTACGGTTAGGTTTAAGGTTAGGGTTAGGGTTAGGGTAAGGTTTAGGGTTAGGGTTATGGTAAGGGTAAGGGTAAGGGTTAGGGTAAAGTTTAGGGTTAGGTTTAGGTTTAGGGTTAGGGTTATAGTTATGGTTAGGGTAAGGGTTAGGGTTAAGGTTAGGGTTAGGGTTAGGTTTAGGGTTAGGTTTAGGGTAAGGGTAAGGGTTATGGTTAGGTTTAGGGTTAGGGTTAGGGTAAAGGTAAGGGTTAAGTTTCGGTTAGGTTTAGGGTTAGGGTTAGGTTTAGGGTTAGGGTAAGGATAAATGTTGGGGTTAAGTTTGGGGTTAGGGTCAGAGTTAGGGTTAGGTTTAAGGTTAGGGTAAGGGTGTGGGTAAGGGTAAGGTTTTGGGTTAGGTTTAGGTTTAGGGTTAGGGTTACGGTTAGGGTTAGGGTTAGGGTTAGGGTTAGGGTAAGGGTTAGGGTTAGGGTTAGGGTTAGGTGTAGGGTAAGGGTAAGGGTTAGGGTTAGGATTAGGGTTAGGGTTAGGGTTAGGGTTAGGTTTAGGGTTAGGTTAAGTGTAAGTGTTAGGGTTAGGGTTAGGGTTAGAGTAAGGGTTAGGGTTAGGGTTAGGGTTAGGGTTAGGGTAAGGTCAAGGTTTAGGATTAGGGTTAGGTTTAAGGTTAGGTTTAGGGTTAGGTTTAGGGTAAGGGTAAGGTTTACGGTTAGGGTTATGGTTAGGTTTAAGGTTAGGGTTAGGGTTAGGGTAATGGTTAGGGTTACGGTTAGGGTTACGGTAAGGGTTAGGGTTAGGGTTACGGTAAGGGTTAGGGTTACAGTTAGGATTAGAGTTAGGTTTAGGGTTATGGTAAAGGTAAGGGTTAGGGTTAGTGTTAGGGTTAGGTTAAGGGTTAGGGTTAGGGTTAGGGTAAGGGTTAGGGTTAGGATTTGCGTAAGGGTTAGGGTTAGGGTTAGGGTTCGGGTAAATGTAAGTGTTAGGGTTAGGGTTAGGTTTAGGGTAAGTGTTAGAGTAAGGGTTAGGGTTAGAGTTAGGTTTAGGGTATGGGTTAAGTTTAGGGTTAGGGTGAGGGTAAGGGTAAGGGTTAGGGTTAGGTTTAGGGTAAGGGTAAAGTTTAGGGTTATTGTTAAGGTTATGGGTAAGTGTTATGATTAGGGTTAGGTTTAGGGTTAAGTTTAGGGTAAGGGCAAGGGTTACGTTCAGGGTTAAGGTTAGGTTTAGGTTTAGGGTTATGGTTAGTTTTAGAGTTTGGGTTAGGGTTGGGGTAAGGGTAAGGGTTAGGGTTAGGGTTAGGGTTAGTTTTAGGGTTAGGGGTAAGGGTTAGGGTTAGGGTTAGGTTTAGGGTTAGGGTTAAGGTAACTGTAAGGGTTAGGGTTAGGGTTAGGGTTAGGGTAAGGGTAAGGGTAAGGGTTAATTTTAGGGTTAAGGTTAGGGTTAGGGTTGAGATTAGTGTTAGATTAGGATTAGGGTAAGGGTTAGGGTTAGGGTTAGGTTTAGGGTAAGTGTTAGAGTAAGGGTTAGGGTTAGAATGAGGTTTAGGGTATGGGTTACGTTTAGGGTTAGGGTGAGGTAAGGGTAAGGGTAGGGTTAGGGTTAGGGTAAGGGTAAAGTTTATGGTTAGGGTTAAGGTTATGGGTTAGTGTTATGGTTAGGGTTAGGTTTAGTGTTAGGTTTAGGGTAAGGGCAAGGGTTACATTCAGGTTTAAGGTTAGGTTTAGTGTTAGGGTTAGGGTTAATTTTATGGTTAGGGTTAGGATAAGGGTAAGGGTTAGGGTTAGAGTTAAGGTTAGGGTAAGGGTAAGGGTTAGGGTTAGATTTAGGGTTAGGGTTAGGGTTAGGGTAAGGGTAAGGGTAAGGTTTAGGGTAAAGTTTAGGGTTAGGTTTAGGTTTAGGGTTAGGGTTATGGTTATGGTTTGGGTAAGAGTTAGGGTTAAGGTTAGGGTTAGGGTTAGGTTTAGGGTAAGGGTAAGGGTTATGATTAGGTTTAGGGTTAGGGTTAGGGTAAAGGTAAGGGTTAAGTTTTGGGTTAGGTTTAGGGTTAGGTTTAGGGTTAGGGTTACGGTAAGGATAAATGTTGGGGTTAAGTTTGGGGTTAGGGTTAGAGTTAGGGTTAGGTTTAAGGTTAGGGTAAGGGTGTGGGTAAGGGTAAGGTTTAGGGTTAGGTTTAGGTTTAGGGTTAGGGTTACGGTTAGGGTTAGGGTTAGGGTTAGGGTTAGGGTTAGGGTAAGGGTTAGGGTAAGGGTTAGGGTTAGGGTTAGGGTTAGGTGTCGGTTAAGGGTAAGGGTTAGGGTTAGGATTAGGGTTAGGGTTAGGGTTAGGGTTAGGTTTAGGGTTAGGTTAAGTGTAAGTGTTAGGGTTAGGGTTAGGGTTAGAGTAAGGGTTAGGGTTAGGGTTAGGGTTAGGGTAAGGTCAAGGTTTAGGATTAGGGTTAGGGTTAAGGTTAGGTTTAGGGTTAGGTTGAGGGTAAGGGTAAGGTTTACGCTTAGGGTTACGGTTAGGTTTAAGGTTAGGGTTAGGGTTAGGGTAAGGGTTAGGTTTAGGGTTAGGTTTACGGTAAGGGTTAGGGTTACAGTTAGGGTTAGAGTTAGGTTTAGGGTTATGGTAAGGGTAAGGGTTAGGGTTAGTGTTAGGGTTAGGTTAAGGGTTAGGGTTAGGGTTAGGGTAAGGGTTAGGGTTAGGGTTAGGTTAAGGGTTAGGGTTAGGGTTAGGGTTCGGGTAAATGTAAGTGTTAGGGTTAGGGTTAGGTTTAGGGTAAGTGTTAGAGTAAGGGTTAGGGTTAGAGTTAGGTTTAGGGTATGGGTTAAATTTAGGGTTAGGGTGAGGGTAAGGGTAAGGGTTAGGGTTAGGTTTAGGGTAAGGGTAAAGTTTAGGGTTATTGTTAAGGTTATGGGTTAGTGTTATGGTTAGGGTTAGGTTTAGGGTTAGGTTTAGGGTAAGGGCAAGGGTTACGTTCAGGGTTAAGGTTAGGTTTAGGTTTAGGGTTATGGTTAGTTTTACGGTTAGGGTTTGGGTTGGGGTAAAGGTAAGGGTTAGGGTTAGGGTTAGGGTTAGTGTTAGTTTTAGGGTTAGAGTTAAGGGTTAGGGTTAGGGTTAGTTTTAGGGTTAGGGTTAAGGTAACTGTAAGGGTTAGGGTTAGGGTTAGGGTTAGGGTAAGGGTAAGGGTTAATTTTAGTGTTAGGGTTAGGTTTAGGGTTGTGATTAGATTTAGATTAGGATTAGAGTAAGGGTTAGGGTTAGGGTTAGGTTTAGGGTAAGTGTTAGAGTAAGGGTTAGGGTTAGAATGAGGTTTAGGGTATGGGTTAAGTTTAGGGTTAGGGTGAGGTAAGGGTAAGGGTTAGGGTTAGGGTTAGGGTAAGGATAAATGTTGGGGTTAAGTTTAGGGTTAGGGTTAGAGTTAGGGTTAGGTTTAAGGTTAGGGTAAGGTGTGGGTAAGGGTAAGGTTTAGGGTTCGGTTTAGGTTTAGGGTTAGGGTTACGGTTAGGGTTAGGGTTAGGGTAAGGGTTAGGGTTAGGGTAAGGGTAAGGTTTAGGCTTAGGGTTAGGGTTAGGGTTAAAGTTTAGGGTTAGGGTAAGTGTAAGGGTTTGGGTTAGGGTTAGGGTTACAGTAAGGGTTAGGTTTAGGGTTAGGGTAAGGGCAAGGGTTAGGGTTAGGGTTAGGGTTAGGTTTAGGGTAAGGGTAAAGGTTAGGGTAAGGGTTAGGGTTAGGGTTAGGGTAAGGGTAAGGGTTAGGGTTAGGGTTAGGGTAAGGGTTAGGGTTAGGGTTAGGGTTAGAGTTAGGTTTAGGGTTAGGATAAGGGATAGAGTTAGGGTTAGGGGTAGGTTAAGTGTTAGGGTTAGGGGTTAGGGTTATTGTTAGGGTAAGGTTAGGGTTATGTTTAGGGTTAGGGTTAGGGTTAGTTTTAGGGTTAGGTTTAGGTTAGGTTTAGGGGTAGGGTTAGTGTTAGGGTAAGGGTAAGGGTTAGGGTTAGGGTAAGGGTAAGTGTTAGGCTTAGTGTTAGGTTTAGGATTAGGGTTAGGGTAAGGGTTAGGGTTAGGGTTAGGGTAAGGGTAAGTGTTAGGGTTAGGGTTAGGGTTAGGGTTAGGTTTAGGGTAAGGTTTAGGGTTAGGTTTAGTGTAAGTGTAAGCTTTAGGGTTAGGGTTAGGGTTAGGGTTAGGGTTAGGGTAATGGTTAGGGTTAGGGTTAGGGCTAGGTTTCGGTTTAAGGTTAGGGTTAGGTTAGGCTAACAGTAACGGTTAGGGTTAACTTTAGGGTTAGGGTTAGGTTTAGGGTTAGGGTTAGGGTTAGGGTAAGGGCACGGTTTAGGGTTAGGATTAGGGTTAGGGTTAGGTTAAGGGCAAGGGATAGGGTTAGGATTAGGGTTGGTATTAGGGTAAGGGTTAGGGTAAGTGTTCTGTTTAGGGTTAGGTTTAGGGTAAGGAAAAAGTTTAGGGTTAAGGTTATTGTTATGGGTTAGGGTTAGGGTTAGGGTTAGTGTACAGGCAATTGTTAGGTTTAGGGTTAGGGTTTGGTTTAGGGTTAGGGTTAGGGTTAGGTTTAGGGTTAGGTTAAGGGTTTTAGGGTAAGGGTAAGGGTTAGGGTTAGAGTTATGGTTAGGGTAAGGGTAAGGGTTAGGGTTAGGTTTAGGGTTAGGGTTAGTGTAAGTGTAAGCGTTACATTTAGGGTTAGGTTTAGGGTTAGGGTAAGGGTAAGGGTTAGGGTTAGGGTTAGGGTTAGGTTTAGGGTTAGGCTTAGGGTTAGGGTTAGGGTAAGGGTTAGGGTTATGGTTAGGGTTAGGGTTAGGGAAAGGTTAAGGGTTAGGATTAGGGTATAGGTAAGGGTTAATTTTATTGTTAGGGTTAGGGTTAGGGTAAGGATAAGGGTTAGGGTTAAGTTTAGGGTTACGGTTAGAGTTAGGGTTAGCTTTAATTTTAGGGTTAGGGTGTGGGTAAGGTTAAGGGTTAGGGTTAGGTTTAGGGTTAGGGTTAGGGTTACGGTTAGGGTTAGGGTTAGGGTAAGGGTAAGGTTCGGGTTAGGTTTAGGGTTAGTGTTAGGTTAAGGGTTAGTGTTAGGTGTTAGGGTTAGGGTTCGGGTAAGGGTAAGGGTTTGGGTTAGGGTTAGGGTTAAGGTTAGGGTTATTGTTAGGGTTGGGTTTAGGGTTAGAGTTAGGTTTAGGGTTAGGGTAACGGTAAGGTTAGGGTTAGGTTTAGGGTTAGTGTTAGGTTAAGGGTTAGGGTTAGGGGTTAGGGTTAGGGTTAGTGTTAGGGTAAGGGTTAGGGTTAGGGTTAGGGTTAAGGTTATGGTTAGGGTTAGGGTTAGGGTTAGGGTAATCTTTAGGGTTAGGGTTAGGGTAAGGGTTAGCGTTAGGGTCAGGGTTTGGGTTAGAGTTAGGGTTACGCTTAGGGTAAGAGTAAGGGTTAGGGTTAGGTTTAGGGTTAGGGATTAGGGTTAGGGTTAGGGTTAGGGTAAGGGTTAGGGTTAGGATTAGGGTAAGGGTTAGGGTTAGGGTAAGTGTAAGTGTTAGGGTTAGAGTTAGGTTTAGGGTAAGTGTTAGGGTAAGGGTTTGGGTTAGGGTTAGGTGTAGGGTTTGGGTTAAGTTTAGGGTTAGGGTTTGGGTAAGTGTAAGGTTTAGGGTTAGGGTTAGGGTTAGGGTAAGTGTTCTGGTTAGGGTTAGGGTCAGGGTAAGGATAAAGGTTAGCTTTAGGGTTATGGGTTATGGTTAGGGTTAGGTTTGGGTTAAGGGCAAGGGTTAGGTTTAGGGGTAGGGTTAGTTTTACTGTTAGGGTTAGGTTTAGGGTTAGGGTTAGGGTAAGGGTAAAGGTTAGGGTTAGAGTTATGGTTAAGGTAATGGTAAGGGTTAGGGTTAGGTTAGGGTTAGGGTTAGTGTAAGGGTAAGGGTTAGATTTAGTGTTAGTTTTAGGGTAAGGGGAAGGATAATGGTTAGGTTTATGGTTAGGGTTAGGTTTAGGGTTAGGGTTTGGGTTAGTGTTAGGATTAGGGTTAGGGTTAGGGTTAAGGTTAGTGTTAGGGTTAGGGTTAGGGTTAGGGTAAGGGTAAGGGTTAAGGTTAGGTTTAGGGTTAGGGTTAGGGTAAAGGTAAGGGTTAAGTTTAGGGTTAGGGTTAGGTTTAGGGTTAGGGTTAGGGTTAGGGTTATAATAAGGATAAGGTTTAGGGTTAAGTTTAGGGTTAGGGTTAGAGTTAGGGTTAAGTTTAAAGTTAGGGTTAGGGTGTTCGTAAGGCTAAGGGTTAGGGTTAGGGTTAGGGTAAGGTTAAGTGTTAGGGTTAGGGTTAGGTTTAGGGTAAGTGTTAGGGTATGGGTTAGGGTTAGGGTTAGGTTTAGGGTATGGGTTAAGTTTAGGGTTAGGGTTACCATAAGGTTAAGGGTTAGGGTTAGGATGAGGCTTAGGGTAAGTGTTCTGGTTAGGGTTAGGGTATGGGTATGTATAAAGGTTAGGGTTAGGGTTTGGGTTAGGTTTAGGTTTAGGGTTAGGTTTAGGGTAAGGTCAATTTTTAGGCTTAGTGTTAGGGTTTCGTTTAGGGTTAGGGTTAGGGGTAGGTTTAGGGTTAGATTATGGGTTAGGGTTAGCGTAAGGGTAAGGGTTAGGCTTAGAGTTAGGTTTAGGCTTAGGGTTAGGGTTACAGTTAGGGTTAGTGTTAGGGTAAAGGTAAGGTTAGGGTTAGGTTTAGGGTTAGTGTTAGGTTAAGGGTTAGGGTTATGGGTTAGGGTAAGGGTAAGGGTAAGTTTTAGGGTTAGGGTTAGGGTTAAGGTTAGGGTTAGGGTTAGGGTTAGGTTTAGGGTTAGTTTTTGTATTAGGGTTAGGTTTAAGTTTAGGGTTAGGGTGTGGGTAAGGGTAAGAGTTAGGGTTAGGTTTAGGGTTAGGGTTAGGGTTACGGTTAGGGTTTGGGTTAGGGTTAGGGTTAGGGTTAGGGTTACAGTTAGGATTAGAGTTAGGTTTAGGGTTATGGTAAAGGTAAGGGTTAGGGTTAGTGTTAGGGTTAGGTTAAGGGTTAGGGTTAGGGTTAGGGTAAGGGTTAGGGTTAGGATTTGCATAAGGGTTAGGGTTAGGGTTAGGGTTCGGGTAAATGTAAGTGTTAGGGTTAGGGTTAGGTTTAGGGTAAGTGTTAGAGTAAGGGTTAGGGTTAGAGTTAGGTTTAGGGTATGGGTTAAGTTTAGGGTTAGGGTGAGGGTAAGGGTAAGGGTTAGGGTTAGGTTTAGGGTAAGGGTAAAGTTTAGGGTTATTGTTAAGGTTATGGGTAAGTGTTATGATTAGGGTTAGGTTTAGGGTTAAGTTTAGGGTAAGGGCAAGGGTTACGTTCAGGGTTAAGGTTAGGTTTAGGTTTAGGGTTATGGTTAGTTTTAGAGTTTGGGTTAGGGTTGGGGTAAGGGTAAGGGTTAGGGTTAGGGTTAGGGTTAGTTTTAGGGTTAGGGGTAAGGGTTAGGGTTAGGGTTAGGTTTAGGGTTAGGGTTAAGGTAACTGTAAGGGTTAGGGTTAGGGTTAGGGTTAGGGTAAGGGTAAGGGTAAGGGTTAATTTTAGGGTTAGGGTTAGGGTTAGGGTTGAGATTAGTGTTAGATTAGGATTAGGGTAAGGGTTAGGGTTAGGGTTAGGTTTAGGGTAAGTGTTAGAGTAAGGGTTAGGGTTAGAATGAGGTTTAGGGTATGGGTTACGTTTAGGGTTAGGGTGAGGTAAGGGTAAGGGTAGGGTTAGGGTTAGGGTAAGGGTAAAGTTTATGGTTAGGGTTAAGGTTATGGGTTAGTGTTATGTTTAGGGTTAGGTTTAGTGTTAGGTTTAGGGTAAGGGCAAGGGTTACATTCAGGTTTAAGGTTAGGTTTAGTGTTAGGGTTAGGGTTAATTTTATGGTTAGGGTTAGGATAAGGGTAAGGGTTAGGGTTAGAGTTAAGGTTAGGGTAAGGGTAAGGGTTAGGGTTAGATTTAGGGTTAGGGTTAGGGTTAGGGTAAGGGTAAGGGTAAGGTTTAGGGTAAAGTTTAGGGTTAGGTTTAGGTTTAGGGTTAGGGTTATGGTTATGGTTTGGGTAAGAGTTAGGGTTAAGGTTAGGGTTAGGGTTAGGTTTAGGGTAAGGGTAAGGGTTATGATTAGGTTTAGGGTTAGGGTTAGGGTAAAGGTAAGGGTTAAGTTTTGGGTTAGGTTTAGGGTTAGGTTTAGGGTTAGGGTTACGGTAAGGATAAATGTTGGGGTTAAGTTTGGGGTTAGGGTTAGAGTTAGGGTTAGGTTTAAGGTTAGGGTAAGGGTGTGGGTAAGGGTAAGGTTTAGGGTTAGGTTTAGGTTTAGGGTTAGGGTTACGGTTAGGGTTAGGGTTAGGGTTAGGGTTAGGGTTAGGGTAAGGGTTAGGGTAAGGGTTAGGGTTAGGGTTAGGGTTAGGTGTCGGTTAAGGGTAAGGGTTAGGGTTAGGATTAGGGTTAGGGTTAGGGTTAGGGTTAGGTTTAGGGTTAGGTTAAGTGTAAGTGTTAGGGTTAGGGTTAGGGTTAGAGTAAGGGTTAGGGTTAGGGTTAGGGTTAGGGTAAGGTCAAGGTTTAGGATTAGGGTTAGGGTTAAGGTTAGGTTTAGGGTTAGGTTGAGGGTAAGGGTAAGGTTTACGGTTAGGGTTACGGTTAGGTTTAAGGTTAGGGTTAGGGTTAGGGTAAGGGTTAGGGTTAGGGTTAGGTTTACGGTAAGGGTTAGGGTTACAGTTAGGGTTAGAGTTAGGTTTAGGGTTATGGTAAGGGTAAGGGTTAGGGTTAGTGTTAGGGTTAGGTTAAGGGTTAGGGTTAGGGTTAGGGTAAGGGTTAGGGTTAGGGTTAGGTTAAGGGTTAGGGTTAGGGTTAGGGTTCGGGTAAATGTAAGTGTTAGGGTTAGGGTTAGGTTTAGGGTAAGTGTTAGAGTAAGGGTTAGGGTTAGAGTTAGGTTTAGGGTATGGGTTAAATGTAGGGTTAGGGTGAGGGTAAGGGTAAGGGTTAGGGTTAGGTTTAGGGTAAGGGTAAAGTTTAGGGTTATTGTTAAGGTTATGGGTTAGTGTTATGGTTAGGGTTAGGTTTAGGGTTAGGTTTAGGGTAAGGGCAAGGGTTACGTTCAGGGTTAAGGTTAGGTTTAGGTTTAGGGTTATGGTTAGTTTTACGGTTAGGGTTAGGGTTGGGGTAAAGGTAAGGGTTAGGGTTAGGGTTAGGGTTAGTGTTAGTTTTAGGGTTAGAGGTAAGGGTTAGGGTTAGGGTTAGTTTTAGGGTTAGGGTTAAGGTAACTGTAAGGGTTAGGGTTAGGGTTAGGGTTAGGGTAAGGGTAAGGGTTAATTTTAGTGTTAGGGTTAGGTTTAGGGTTGTGATTAGATTTAGATTAGGATTAGAGTAAGGGTTAGTGTTAGGGTTAGGTTTAGGGTAAGTGTTAGAGTAAGGGTTAGGGTTAGAATGAGGTTTAGGGTATGGGTTAAGTTTAGGGTTAGGGTGAGGTAAGGGTAAGGGTTAGGGTTAGGGTTAGGGTAAGGATAAATGTTGGGGTTAAGTTTAGGGTTAGGGTTAGAGTTAGGGTTAGGTTTAAGGTTAGGGTAAGGTGTGGGTAAGGGTAAGGTTTAGGGTTCGGTTTAGGTTTAGGGTTAGGGTTACGGTTAGGGTTAGGGTTAGGGTAAGGGTTAGGGTTAGGGTAAGGGTAAGGTTTAGTCTTAGGGTTAGGGTTAGGGTTAAGGTTTAGGGTTAGGGTAAGTGTAAGGGTTTGGGTTAGGGTTAGGGTTACAGTAAGGGTTAGGTTTAGGGTTAGGGTAAGGGCAAGGGTTAGGGTTAGGGTTAGGGTTAGGTTTAGGGTAAGGGTAAAGGTTAGGGTAAGGGTTAGGGTTAGGGTTAGGGTAAGGGTAAGGGTTAGGGTTAGGGTTAGGGTAAGGGTTAGGGTTAGGGTTAGGGTTAGAGTTAGGTTTAGGGTTAGGATAAGGGATAGAGTTAGGGTTAGGGGTAGGTTAAGTGTTAGGGTTAGGGGTTAGGGTTATTGTTAGGGTAAGGTTAGGGTTATGTTTAGGGTTAGGGTTAGGGTTAGTTTTAGGGTTAGGTTTAGGTTAGGGTTAGGGGTAGGGTTAGGGTTAGGGTAAGGGTAAGGGTTAGGGTTAGGGTAAGGGTAAGTGTTAGGCTTAGTGTTAGGTTTAGGATTAGGGTTAGGGTAAGGGTTAGGGTTAGGGTTAGGGTAAGGGTAAGTGTTAGGGTTAGGGTTAGGGTTAGGGTTAGGTTTAGGGTAAGGTTTAGGGTTAGGTTTAGTGTAAGTGTAAGCTTTAGGGTTAGGGTTAGGGTTAGGGTTAGGGTTAGGGTAATGGTTAGGGTTAGGGTTAGGGCTAGGTTTCGGTTTAAGGTTAGGGTTAGGTTAGGCTAACAGTAACGGTTAGGGTTAACTTTAGGGTTAGGGTTAGGTTTAGGGTTAGGGTTAGGGTTAGGGTAAGGGCACGGTTTAGGGTTAGGATTAGGGTTAGGGTTAGGTTAAGGGCAAGGGATAGGGTTAGGATTAGGGTTGGGGGTCAGGGTAAGGGTTAGGGTAAGTGTTCTGTTTAGGGTTAGGTTTAGGGTAAGGAAAAAGTTTAGGGTTAAGGTTATTGTTATGGGTTAGGGTTAGGGTTAGGGTTAGGGTACGGGCAATTGTTAGGTTTAGGGTTAGGGTTTGGTTTAGGGTTAGGGTTAGGGTTAGGTTTAGGGTTAGGTTAAGGGTTTTAGGGTAAGGGTAAGGGTTAGGGTTAGAGTTATGGTTAGGGTAAGGGTAAGGGTTAGGGTTAGGTTTAGGGTTAGGGTTAGTGTAAGTGTAAGCGTTACATTTAGGGTTAGGTTTAGGGTTAGGGTTAGGGTAAGGGTAAGGGTTAGGGTTAGGGTTAGGGTTAGGTTTAGGGTTAGGCTTAGGGTTAGGGTTAGGGTAAGGGTTAGGGTTATGGTTAGGGTTAGGGTTAGGGAAAGGTTAAGGGTTAGGATTAGGGTATAGGTAAGGGTTAATTTTATTGTTAGGGTTAGGGTTAGGGTAAGGATAAGGGTTAGGGTTAAGTTTAGGGTTACGGTTAGAGTTAGGGTTAGCTTTAATTTTAGGGTTAGGGTGTGGGTAAGGTTAAGGGTTAGGGTTAGGTTTAGGGTTAGGGTTAGGGTTACGGTTAGGGTTAGGGTTAGGGTAAGGGTAAGGTTCGGGTTAGGTTTAGGGTTAGTGTTAGGTTAAGGGTTAGTGTTAGGTGTTAGGGTTAGGGTTCGGGTAAGGGTAAGGGTTTGGGTTAGGGTTAGGGTTAAGGTTAGGGTTATTGTTAGGGTTGGGTTTAGGGTTAGAGTTAGGTTTAGGGTTAGGGTAACGGTAAGGTTAGGGTTAGGTTTAGGGTTAGTGTTAGGTTAAGGGTTAGGGTTAGGGGTTAGGGTTAGGGTTAGTGCTAGGGTAAGGGTTAGGGTTAGGGTTAGGGTTAAGGTTATGGTTAGGGTTAGGGTTAGGGTTAGGGTAATCTTTAGGGTTAGGGTTAGGGTAAGGGTTAGCGTTAGGGTCAGGGTTTGGGTTAGAGTTAGGGTTACGCTTAGGGTAAGAGTAAGGGTTAGGTTTAGGTTTAGGGTTAGGGATTAGGGTTAGGGTTAGGGTTAGGGTAAGGGTTAGGGTTAGGATTAGGGTAAGGGTTAGGGTTAGGGTAAGTGTAAGTGTTAGGGTTAGAGTTAGGTTTAGGGTAAGTGTTAGGGTAAGGGTTTGGGTTAGGGTTAGGTGTAGGGTTTGGGTTAAGTTTAGGGTTAGGGTTTGGGTAAGTGTAAGGTTTAGGGTTAGGGTTAGGGTTAGGGTAAGTGTTCTGGTTAGGGTTAGGGTCAGGGTAAGGATAAAGGTTAGCTTTAGGGTTATGGGTTATGGTTAGGGTTAGGTTTGGGTTAAGGGCAAGGGTTAGGTTTAGGGGTAGGGTTAGTTTTACTGTTAGGGTTAGGTTTAGGGTTAGGGTTAGGGTAAGGGTAAAGGTTAGGGTTAGAGTTATGGTTAAGGTAATGGTAAGGGTTAGGGTTAGGTTAGGGTTAGGGTTAGTGTAAGGGTAAGGGTTAGATTTAGTGTTAGTTTTAGGGTAAGGGGAAGGATAATGGTTAGGTTTATGGTTAGGGTTAGGTTTAGGGTTAGGGTTTGGGTTAGTGTTAGGATTAGGGTTAGGGTTAGGGTTAAGGTTAGTGTTAGGGTTAGGGTTAGGGTTAGGGTAAGGGTAAGGGTTAAGGTTAGGTTTAGGGTTAGGGTTAGGGTAAAGGTAAGGGTTAAGTTTAGGGTTAGGGTTAGGTTTAGGGTTAGGGTTAGGGTTAGGGTTATAATAAGGATAAGGTTTAGGGTTAAGTTTAGGGTTAGGGTTAGAGTTAGGGTTAAGTTTAAAGTTAGGGTTAGGGTGTTCGTAAGGCTAAGGGTTAGGGTTAGGGTTAGGGTAAGGTTAAGTGTTAGGGTTAGGGTTAGGTTTAGGGTAAGTGTTAGGGTATGGGTTAGGGTTAGGGTTAGGTTTAGGGTATGGGTTAAGTTTAGGGTTAGGGTTACCATAAGGTTAAGGGTTAGGGATAGGATGAGGCTTAGGGTAAGTGTTCTGGTTAGGGTTAGGGTATGGGTATGTATAAAGGTTAGGGTTAGGGTTTGGGTTAGGTTTAGGTTTAGGGTTAGGTTTAGGGTAAGGTCAATTTTTAGGCTTAGTGTTAGGGTTTCGTTTAGGGTTAGGGTTAGGGGTAGGTTTAGGGTTAGATTATGGGTTAGGGTTAGCGTAAGGGTAAGGGTTAGGCTTAGAGTTAGGTTTAGGCTTAGGGTTAGGGTTACAGTTAGGGTTAGTGTTAGGGTAAAGGTAAGGTTAGGGTTAGGTTTAGGGTTAGTGTTAGGTTAAGGGTTAGGGTTATGGGTTAGGGTAAGGGTAAGGGTAAGTTTTAGGGTTAGGGTTAGGGTTAAGGTTAGGGTTAGGGTTAGGGTTAGGTTTAGGGTTAGTTTTTGTATTAGGGTTAGGTTTAAGTTTAGGGTTAGGGTGTGGGTAAGGGTAAGAGTTAGGGTTAGGTTTAGGGTTAGGGTTAGGGTTACGGTTAGGGTTTGGGTTAGGGTAAGGGTAAGGATAAGGTTAGGGTTAGGTTTAGGGCTAGAGTTAGGTTAAAGTTTAGGGTTAGGGGTTAGGGTTAGGGTTAAGATAAGGGTATGGGTTAGGGTTAGGATTAGGGTTAAGGTTAGGGTAAGGGTTGGGGTTAGGTTTAGGGTTAGGCTTAGGGGTAGGGTAACGGTAAGGTTAGGTTAGGGTTAGTGTTAGGTTAAGGATTAGGGTTAGGGGTTAGGGTTAGAGTTAGGGTTAGGGTAAGGGTTAGGGTTAGAGTTAGGGTAATGGTTAGGGTTAGGGTTAGGGTAAGGGTAAGTGTTAGGGTTAGGGTTAAGGCAAGAACTAGGGTTTGGGCTAGGGTTAAGTTTAGGGTTAGTTTTAGGATTACGGTTAGGGTTAGAGTTAGGTTTAGGGTAGGGTAATGGTAAGATTAGGGTTACGTTTAGGGTTAGTGTTAGGTCAAGGGTTAGGGTTAGGGTTAGGGTAAGGGTTAGGGTTAGGTTTAGGGTAAGAGTAAGTGTTAGGGTTAGGGTTAGGCTAAGGGTTATTGTTAGAGTTAGGGTTAGGGTTAGGGTAAGTGTTAGGGTTAGGGTTAGGGTTAGGCTAAGTGTTAGGTTAAGGGTTAGTGTTAGGGTTAGGTTTAGGGTTCGGGTTAAGGTTAGGGTTAGGTTTAGGGTAAGGGTAAGGGTTAGGGTTAGGATTAGGTTGAGGGTAAGTGTTAGGGTTAGTGTTAGGGTTAGGGTTAGGGTTAGGGTAAGGGTTAGGGTTAGGGTTAGTTTTAGGGTTAGGGGTTAGGGTTAGGTTTAGGGTTAGGGTTATTGTAATGGTAAGGGTTAGGGTTACGGTTAGGGTTAGGTTTAGGGTTAGGGTAAGGGTAAGGGTAAGGGTTAATTTTAGGGTTAGGGTTAGGGTTGAGGTTAGGGTTAGTTTTAGAATTAGGGTAAGTGTTAGGGTTAGGTTTAGGGTAAGGGTAAGGTTTAGGATTAGTGATAGGTTTAGGATAAGGGTAAGGTTTAGGGTTAGGGTTAGGTTTAGGTGTAGGGTAAGGGTAAGGGTTACGGTTAGGGTTAGGGTTAGAGTAAGGGTTAGGGTTAGGGTTAGGGTAAGGTCAAGGGTTAGGGTGAGGGTTAGGATTAAGGTTAGGTTTAGGGTTAGGTTTAGGGTTAGGTTTAGGGTAAGGGATAGGGTTAGAGTTAGGGTTAGGGTTAAGGTTAGGGTTAGGGCTAGGGCTGGGTAAGGGTTAGGGTTAGGGTTAGGGTAAGGGTTAGGGTTAGGGTTAGGGTTAGGGTTAGGGTTAGAGTTAGGTTTAGGGTTAGGGTAAGGGTTAGGGTTAGGGTTAGGGTAAGGTTTAGGCTTAGGGTTAGGGTAAGGGTTAGGGTTAGGTTTAGGGTTCGGGAAAGGTAAGTGTTAGGGTTTGGGTTAGGTTTAGGGTAAGTGTTAGAGTAAGGTTTAGGGTTAGGGTTAGTTTTAGGGTATGGGTTAAGTTTAGGGTTAGGGTGAGGGTAAGGGTAAGGGTTAGGTTTAGGGTTAGGGTAAGTGTTCTGGTTAGGGTTAGGTTTAGGGTTAGGTTTAGGGTAAGGGCAAGGGTTAGGTTTAGGGTTAGGGTTAGGTTTAGGGTTAATGTTAGGGTTAGTTTTAGGGTTAGGGTTAGGGTAAGGTTGAGGGTTAGGGTTAGAGTTAGGGTTAGGGTAAGGGTAAGGGTTAGGATTAGGGTTAGGGTTAGTGTAAGGGTAAGGGTTAGGGTTAGGGTAAGGGTAAGTGTTAGGCTTAGTGTTAGGTTTAGGATTAGGGTTAGGGTAAGGGTTAGGGTCAGGGTTAGGGTAAGGGTAAGTGTTAGGGTTAGGGTTAGGGTTAGGGTTAGGTTTAGGGTAAGTTTTAGGGTTAGGGTTAAGTTTAGGGTTACGGTTAGAGTTAGGGTTAGCTTTAATTTTAGGGTTAGGGTGTGGGTATGGTTAAGGGTTAGGGTTAGGTTTAGGGTTAGGGTTAGGGTTACGGTTAGGGTTAGGGTTAGGGTTAGGTTTAGGGTAAGTTTTAGGGTTAGGGTTAAGTTTAGGGTTACGGTTAGAGTTAGGGTTAGCTTTAATTTTAGGGTTAGGGTGTGGGTATGGTTAAGGGTTAGGGTTAGGTTTAGGGTTAGGGTTAGGGTTACGGTTAGGGTTAGGGTTATGGTAAGGGTAAGGTTCGGGTTAGGTTTTGAGTTAGGGTTAGGTTAAGGGTTAGTGTTAGGGGTTAGGGTTAGGGTTCGGGTAAGGGTAAGGGTTTGGGTTAGGGTTAGGGTTAAGTTTAGGGTTATTGTTAGGGTTGGGTTTAGGATTAGAGTTAGGTTTAGGGTTCGGGTAACGGTAAGGTTAGAGTTAGGTTTAGGGTTAGGGTTAGGGTAAGGGTAAGGGTTAGGGTTAGAGTTAGGGTTAGGGTAAGGGTAAGGGTTAGTGTAAGGGTACGGGTTAGATTTAGGGTTAGCGTTAGGGTTAGGGTAAGGGTAAGGGTTAGGGTTAGGGTTAGGTTTAGGGTTAGGGTTAAGGTTAGGGTTAGGTTAAGGGTTACGGTTAAGGTTAGGGTTAGCTTTAGGTTTAGGGTAAGGATAAGGGTTAGGGTTAGGTTTAGGGTTAGGGTTAGGGTAAAGGTAAGGGTTAAATTTAGGGTTAGGATTAGGTTTAGGGTTAGGGTTAGGGTTAGGTTTAGGGTAAGGGTATTATGTAGGGTTAGGGTTAGGGTTAGGGTTAGGGTTAAGGTTATGCTTAGGGTTAGGGTTAGGGTTAGGGTAATGGTTAGGGTTAGGGTTAGGGTAAGGGTTAGCGTTAGGGTTAGGGTTTGCATTAGGGTTAGGGTTAGGGTTAGGGTACGAGTAAGGGTTAGGGTTAGGTTTAGGGTTAGGGATTAGGGTTAGGGTTAGGGTTAGGGTAAGGGTTAGGGTTAGGATTAGGGTAAGGGTAACTTGTAGGGTTAGGTTTAGGTTTACGGTTAGGGGAAGGGTAAGGGTTAATTTTAGGGTTAGGGTTAGGATTAAGGTTAGGGTTAGGATTAGGATTAGGGTAAGGGTTAGGTTTAGGGTAAGGGTAAGGGTTAGGATTAGTGTTAGGTTTAGGGTAAGGGTAAGGTTTAGGGTTAGGGTTAGGGTTACGGTTTGGGTTAGGGTTAGGATTAGGGTTAGGGTTAGGGTAAGGGCAAGGTTTAGGTTTAGGGTTAGTGTAAGGGTACGGGTTAGATTTAGGGTTAGCGTTAGGGTTAGGGTAAGGTTAAGGCTTAGGGTTAGGGTTAGGGTTAGGGTTAGGGTTAAGGTTAGGGTTAGGTTAAGGGTTAGGGTTAAGGTTAGGGTTAGCTTTAGGGTTAGGGTAATGGTAAGGGTTAGGGTTAGGTTTAGGGTTAGGGTTAGGGTTAAGGTTAGGGTTAGGTTATGGGTTAGGATTAAGGTTAGGGTTAGCTTTAGGGTTAGGGTAATGGTAAGGGTTAGGGTTAGGTTTAGGGTTAGGGTCAGGGTAAAGGTAAGGGTTAAATTTAGGGTTAGGATTAGGTTTATGGTTAGGGTTAGGGTTAGGTTTAGGGTAAGGGTATGATGTAGGGTTAGGGTTAGGGTTAGGGTTAAGGTTACGGTTAGGGTTAGGGTTAGGGTTAGCCTAAGGGTTAGGGTTAGGGTAAGGGTTAGCGTTAGGGTTAGGGTTTGGGTTAGAGTTAGGTTTAGGGTTAGGGTAAGGGTAAGGTTTAGGGTTAGGGTTAGGTTAAGGGTTAGGGTTAGGGGTTAGGGTTAGTGTTAGGTTTAGGGTGAGGGTAAGTGTTAGGGTTAGGATTAGGGTAAGGGTTAGGGTTAGGGTTAGGGTAAGGGTAAGTGTTAGTGTTAGAGTTAGGTTTAGGGTAAGTGTTAGGGTAAGGGTTAGGGTTAGGGTTAGGTTTAGGGTATGGGTTAAGTTTAGGGTTAGGGTTAGGGTAAGGGTAAGGGTTAGGGTTAGGGTTAGGGTTAGGGTAAGTGTTCTGGTTAGGTTTAGGTTTAGGGTAAGGATAAAGTTTAGCTTTAGGGGTATGGGTTAGGGTTAGGGTTAGGTTAGGGTAAGGGCAAGGGTTAGGTTTAGGGGTAGGGTTAGTTTTAGGTTTAAGTTTAGGGTTAGGTTTAGTGTTAGGGTTATGGTAAGGGTAAAGGTGAGGGTTAGAGTAGGGGTTAGGGTAATCGTAAGTGTTAGGGTTAGGTTAGGTTTAGTGTAAGGGTAAGGGTTAGATTTAGTGTTAGGTTTAGGGTTAGGGGAAGGGTAATGGTTAGGTTTAGGGTTAGGGTTAGGTTTAGGGTTAGGGTTTGGGTTATTGTTATTATTAGGGTAAGGGTTAGGGTTAAGATTAGTGTTAGGGTTAGGGTTAGGGTAAGGGTAAGGGTTAGGGTTAGGTTTAGGGTTAGGGTTAGGGTAAAGGTAAGGGTTAAGTTTAGGTTTAGGGTTAGGTTTAGGGTTAGGGTTAGGGTTAGGGTTATAATAAGAATACGGTTTAAGGTTAAATTTAGGGTTAGGGTTAGATTTAGGGTTAAGTTTAAAGTTAGGGTTAGGGTGTGGGTAAGGTTAAGGGTTAGAGTTAGGGTTAGGGTTAGGGTTAGGGTAAGGTTTACTGTTAGTATTAGGGTAAGGGTTAGGGTTAGGTTTAGGGTTAGGATAAGGTTAAGTGTTAGGGTTAGGGTTAGGTTTAGGGTAAGTGTTAGGGTATGTGTTAGAGTTAGGGTTAGGTTTAGGGTATGGGTTAAGTTTAGGGTTAGGTTTACGATAAGGTTAAGGGTTAGGGTTAGGATGAGGGTTAGGGTAAGTGTAAGGATAAAGGTTAGGGTTAGGGTTAGGGTTATGGGTTAGGGTAAGGCTTACTGTTAGGATTAGGGTAAGGGTTAGAGTTAGGGTTAGGGTTAGGGTAAGGGTAAGTGTTAAGTTTAGGGTTAGGTTTAAGGTAAGTGTTAGGATAAGGTTTAGGGTTAGGGTTAGGTTTAGGGTATGGGTTAACTTTAGGGTTAGGGTTAGGGTAAGAGTAAGCGTAAGGGTTAGGGTGAAGTTTAGGGTAAGTGTTCTGGTTAGGGTTAGGTTTAGGGTAAGGATAAAGGATAGGGTTAGGGTTAGGGTTATTGGTTATGGTTAGGTTTAGGGTTAGGGTTTGGTTTAGGGTTAGGGTTAGGGTTAGGTTTAGGGTTAGGTTAAGAGTTAGGGTTAGGGTTAGGGTAAGTGTAAGTGTTAGGGTTAGAGTTAGGGTTAGGGTTAGGTTTAGGTTTAGGGTTAGTGTAAGGTTAAGGGTTAGATTTAGGGTTAGGGTTAGGGTTAGGGTAAGGGTAAGGGTTAGGGTTAGGTTTAGGGTTAGTGTTAAGTTTAGGGTAGGGTTAGGGTAAGGTTAAGGGTTAGGGTTAGGTTTAGGGTAAGGGTTAGGTTAAAGGTAAGGGTTAAGTTTAGGGTTGGGGTTAGTTTTAGGGGTAGGGTTAGGGTTAGGGTAAGGCTGAGGGTTAGGGTTAAGTTTAGGGTTAGGGTTAGAGTTAGGGTAAGGTTTAAGGTTAGGGTTAGTGTGTGGGTAAGGGTAAGGATTAGGGTTAGGTTTAGGGTTAGGGTTAGGGTTACGGTTCGGGTTAGGGTTAGGGTAAGGGTAAGGTTAGGGTTAGGTTTAGGGTTAGTGTTAGGTTAAGGGTTAGGGTTAGGTTTAGGGTTAGGGTTAAGGTTTTGGTTAGGGTTAGAGTTAGGCTTAGGTTTAGGGTTAGGTTTAGGGTTAGGGTTAGGGTTAGAGTTAGGTTTAGGGTTAGGGTAACGGTCAGGTTAGGATTAGGTTTAGGGTTAGTGTTACGTTAAGGGTTAGGGTTAGGGTTAGGGTAACTGTTAGGGTTAGGGTTAGGCTAAGTGTTAGGTTAAGGGTTAGTGTTAGGGTTAAGTTAACTGTTGGGGTTAAGGTTAGGGTTAGGTTTAGGGTAAGGGTTAGTGTTAGGATTAGGGTGAGGGTAAGTGTTAGGTTTAGGGTTAGGGTTAGGGTTGGGGTAAGGGTAAGGGTTAGGGGTAGGGTTAGGGTTAGTTTTAGGGTTAGGGGTAAGGGTTAGGGTTAGGGTTAGGTTTAGGGTTAGGGTTATTGTAAGGGTAAGTGTTAGGGTTAGGGTTAGGGTAAGGGTAAGGGTAAGGGTAAGGGTTAATTTTAGGGTTAGGGTTAGGTTGAGATTAGGGTTAGATTAGGATTAGGGTAAGGGTTAGGGTAGGGTTAGGGTTAGGGTAAGGGTAAGGTTTAGGGTTAGGTTTAGGGTTAGAGTTAGGTGTAGGGTAAGGGTAAGGGTTAGGGTTAGGATTTGGGTTAGGGTTAGGGTTAGGGTTAGGTTTAGGGTTAGTTTAAGTGTAAGTGTTAGGGTTAGGGATAGGTTTAGAGTAAGGGTTAGGGTTAGGGTTAGGGTAAGGGTAAGGTCAAGGTTTAGGATTAGGGTTAGGGTTAAGGTTAGGTTTAGGGTTAGGTTTAGGGTAAGGGTAAGGGTTACAGTTAGGGTTACGGTTAGGTTTAAGGTTAGGGTTAGGGTTAGGGTAAGGGTTAGGGTTAGGGTTAGGGTAAGGGTTAGGTTTAGGGTTAGGGTAAGGGTTAGGGTTAGGGTTAGGGTAAGGGTTTGGGTTAGGGTTAGGGTTAGTTTTAGGGTTAGGTGTAAGGGTTAGGGTTAGGGTTAGGTTTAGGGTTAGGGTTAGGGTAAGGGTAAGGGTTAGGGTTAGGGTTAGGGTAAGGGTAAGGGTAAGGGTTAATTTTAGGGTTAGGGTTAGGGTTAGGGTTGAGATTAGGGTTAGATTAGGATTAGGGTAAGGGTTAGGGTTAGGGTTAGGTTTAGGGTAAGTGTTAGAGTAAGGGTTAGGGTTAGAGTTAGGTTTAGGGTATGGGTTAAGTTTAGGGTTAGGGTGAGGGTAAGGGTAAGGGTTAGGGTTAGCGTTAGGGTAAGGGTAAAGTTTAGGGTTAGGGTTAAGTTTATGGGTTAGTGTTATGGTTAGGTGTAGGTTTATGGTTAGGTTTAGGGTAAGGGCAAGGGTTACGTTCAGGGTTAAGTTTAGGTTTAGGGTTAGGGTTAGGGTTAGTTTTATGGTTAGGGTTAGGGTTAGGGTTAGGGTTAGATTTAGGGTTAGGGTTAGGGTTAGGGTAAGGGTAAGGGTAATGGTTAGGGTAAGGTTTAGGGTTAGGTTTAGGTTTAGGTTTAGGGTTAAGGTTATGGTTAGGGTAAGTGTTAGGGTTAAGGTTAGGGTTAGGGTTAGGGTTAGGGTTAGGTTTAGGGTATGGGTAAGTGTTATGTTTAGGTTTAGGGTTAGGGTTCGGGTAAAGGTAAGGGTTAAGTTTAGGTTAGGGTTAGGTTTAGGGTTAGGGTTAGGGTTAGGGTTAGGGTAAGGATAAATGTTGGGGTTAAGTTTGTTGTTAGGGTTAGAGTTAGGGTTAGGTTTAAGGTTAGGGTAAGGGTGTGGGTAAGGGTAAGGTTTAGGGTTAGGGTTAGGGTTAGGGATAGGTGTAGGGTAAAGGTAAGGGTTAGGGTTAGGATTTGGGTTAGGGTTAGGGTTAGGGTTAGGGTTAGGTTTAGGGTTAGGATTAAGGTTAGGGTTAGCTTTAGGGTTAGGGTAATGGTAAGGGTTAGGGTTAGGTTTAGGGTTAGGGTCAGGGTAAAGGTAAGGGTTAAATTTAGGGTTAGGATTAGGTTTATGGTTAGGGTTAGGGTTAGGTTTAGGGTAAGGGTATGATGTAGGGTTAGGGTTAGGGTTAGGGTTAAGGTTACGGTTAGGGTTAGGGTTAGGGTTAGCCTAAGGGTTAGGGTTAGGGTAAGGGTTAGCGTTAGGGTTAGGGTTTGGGTTAGAGTTAGGTTTAGGGTTAGGGTAAGGGTAAGGTTTAGGGTTAGGGTTAGGTTAAGGGTTAGGGTTAGGGGTTAGGGTTAGTGTTAGGTTTAGGGTGAGGGTAAGTGTTAGGGTTAGGATTAGGGTAAGGGTTAGGGTTAGGGTTAGGGTAAGGGTAAGTGTTAGTGTTAGAGTTAGGTTTAGGGTAAGTGTTAGGGTAAGGGTTAGGGTTAGGGTTAGGTTTAGGGTATGGGTTAAGTTTAGGGTTAGGGTTAGGGTAAGGGTAAGGGTTAGGGTTAGGGTTAGGGTTAGGGTAAGTGTTCTGGTTAGGTTTAGGTTTAGGGTAAGGATAAAGTTTAGCTTTAGGGGTATGGGTTAGGGTTAGGGTTAGGTTAGGGTAAGGGCAAGGGTTAGGTTTAGGGGTAGGGTTAGTTTTAGGTTTAAGTTTAGGGTTAGGTTTAGTGTTAGGGTTATGGTAAGGGTAAAGGTGAGGGTTAGAGTAGGGGTTAGGGTAATCGTAAGTGTTAGGGTTAGGTTAGGTTTAGTGTAAGGGTAAGGGTTAGATTTAGTGTTAGGTTTAGGGTTAGGGGAAGGGTAATGGTTAGGTTTAGGGTTAGGGTTAGGTTTAGGGTTAGGGTTTGGGTTATTGTTATTATTAGGGTAAGGGTTAGGGTTAAGATTAGTGTTAGGGTTAGGGTTAGGGTAAGGGTAAGGGTTAGGGTTAGGTTTAGGGTTAGGGTTAGGGTAAAGGTAAGGGTTAAGTTTAGGTTTAGGGTTAGGTTTAGGGTTAGGGTTAGGGTTAGGGTTATAATAAGAATACGGTTTAAGGTTAAATTTAGGGTTAGGGTTAGATTTAGGGTTAAGTTTAAAGTTAGGGTTAGGGTGTGGGTAAGGTTAAGGGTTAGAGTTAGGGTTAGGGTTAGGGTTAGGGTAAGGTTTACTGTTAGTATTAGGGTAAGGGTTAGGGTTAGGTTTAGGGTTAGGATAAGGTTAAGTGTTAGGGTTAGGGTTAGGTTTAGGGTAAGTGTTAGGGTATGTGTTAGAGTTAGGGTTAGGTTTAGGGTATGGGTTAAGTTTAGGGTTAGGTTTACGATAAGGTTAAGGGTTAGGGTTAGGATGAGGGTTAGGGTAAGTGTAAGGATAAAGGTTAGGGTTAGGGTTAGGGTTATGGGTTAGGGTAAGGCTTACTGTTAGGATTAGGGTAAGGGTTAGAGTTAGGGTTAGGGTTAGGGTAAGGGTAAGTGTTAAGTTTAGGGTTAGGTTTAAGGTAAGTGTTAGGATAAGGTTTAGGGTTAGGGTTAGGTTTAGGGTATGGGTTAACTTTAGGGTTAGGGTTAGGGTAAGAGTAAGCGTAAGGGTTAGGGTGAAGTTTAGGGTAAGTGTTCTGGTTAGGGTTAGGTTTAGGGTAAGGATAAAGGATAGGGTTAGGGTTAGGGTTATTGGTTATGGTTAGGTTTAGGGTTAGGGTTTGGTTTAGGGTTAGGGTTAGGGTTAGGTTTAGGGTTAGGTTAAGAGTTAGGGTTAGGGTTAGGGTAAGTGTAAGTGTTAGGGTTAGAGTTAGGGTTAGGGTTAGGTTTAGGTTTAGGGTTAGTGTAAGGTTAAGGGTTAGATTTAGGGTTAGGGTTAGGGTTAGGGTAAGGGTAAGGGTTAGGGTTAGGTTTAGGGTTAGTGTTAAGTTTAGGGTAGGGTTAGGGTAAGGTTAAGGGTTAGGGTTAGGTTTAGGGTAAGGGTTAGGTTAAAGGTAAGGGTTAAGTTTAGGGTTGGGGTTAGTTTTAGGGGTAGGGTTAGGGTTAGGGTAAGGCTGAGGGTTAGGGTTAAGTTTAGGGTTAGGGTTAGAGTTAGGGTAAGGTTTAAGGTTAGGGTTAGTGTGTGGGTAAGGGTAAGGATTAGGGTTAGGTTTAGGGTTAGGGTTAGGGTTACGGTTCGGGTTAGGGTTAGGGTAAGGGTAAGGTTAGGGTTAGGTTTAGGGTTAGTGTTAGGTTAAGGGTTAGGGTTAGGTTTAGGGTTAGGGTTAAGGTTTTGGTTAGGGTTAGAGTTAGGCTTAGGTTTAGGGTTAGGTTTAGGGTTAGGGTTAGGGTTAGAGTTAGGTTTAGGGTTAGGGTAACGGTCAGGTTAGGATTAGGTTTAGGGTTAGTGTTACGTTAAGGGTTAGGGTTAGGGTTAGGGTAACTGTTAGGGTTAGGGTTAGGCTAAGTGTTAGGTTAAGGGTTAGTGTTAGGGTTAAGTTAACTGTTGGGGTTAAGGTTAGGGTTAGGTTTAGGGTAAGGGTTAGTGTTAGGATTAGGGTGAGGGTAAGTGTTAGGTTTAGGGTTAGGGTTAGGGTTGGGGTAAGGGTAAGGGTTAGGGGTAGGGTTAGGGTTAGTTTTAGGGTTAGGGGTAAGGGTTAGGGTTAGGGTTAGGTTTAGGGTTAGGGTTATTGTAAGGGTAAGTGTTAGGGTTAGGGTTAGGGTAAGGGTAAGGGTAAGGGTAAGGGTTAATTTTAGGGTTAGGGTTAGGTTGAGATTAGGGTTAGATTAGGATTAGGGTAAGGGTTAGGGTAGGGTTAGGGTTAGGGTAAGGGTAAGGTTTAGGGTTAGGTTTAGGGTTAGAGTTAGGTGTAGGGTAAGGGTAAGGGTTAGGGTTAGGATTTGGGTTAGGGTTAGGGTTAGGGTTAGGTTTAGGGTTAGTTTAAGTGTAAGTGTTAGGGTTAGGGATAGGTTTAGAGTAAGGGTTAGGGTTAGGGTTAGGGTAAGGGTAAGGTCAAGGTTTAGGATTAGGGTTAGGGTTAAGGTTAGGTTTAGGGTTAGGTTTAGGGTAAGGGTAAGGGTTACAGTTAGGGTTACGGTTAGGTTTAAGGTTAGGGTTAGGGTTAGGGTAAGGGTTAGGGTTAGGGTTAGGGTAAGGGTTAGGTTTAGGGTTAGGGTAAGGGTTAGGGTTAGGGTTAGGGTAAGGGTTTGGGTTAGGGTTAGGGTTAGTTTTAGGGTTAGGTGTAAGGGTTAGGGTTAGGGTTAGGTTTAGGGTTAGGGTTAGGGTAAGGGTAAGGGTTAGGGTTAGGGTTAGGGTAAGGGTAAGGGTAAGGGTTAATTTTAGGGTTAGGGTTAGGGTTAGGGTTGAGATTAGGGTTAGATTAGGATTAGGGTAAGGGTTAGGGTTAGGGTTAGGTTTAGGGTAAGTGTTAGAGTAAGGGTTAGGGTTAGAGTTAGGTTTAGGGTATGGGTTAAGTTTAGGGTTAGGGTGAGGGTAAGGGTAAGGGTTAGGGTTAGCGTTAGGGTAAGGGTAAAGTTTAGGGTTAGGGTTAAGTTTATGGGTTAGTGTTATGGTTAGGTGTAGGTTTATGGTTAGGTTTAGGGTAAGGGCAAGGGTTACGTTCAGGGTTAAGTTTAGGTTTAGGGTTAGGGTTAGGGTTAGTTTT
This sequence comes from Megascapheus bottae, assembly GCA_024803745.1. Classification (NCBI taxonomy): domain Eukaryota; kingdom Metazoa; phylum Chordata; class Mammalia; order Rodentia; family Geomyidae; genus Megascapheus; species Megascapheus bottae. Next base: position 77,461 of record JANJXV010001463.1, read on the forward strand.
ATGGTTAGGGTTAGGGTTAGGGTTAGGGTTAGATTTAGGGTTAGGGTTAGGGTTAGGGTAAGGGTAAGGGTAATGGTTAGGGTAAGGTTTAGGGTTAGGTTTAGGTTTAGGTTTAGGGTTAAGGTTATGGTTAGGGTAAGTGTTAGGGTTAAGGTTAGGGTTAGGGTTAGGGTTAGGGTTAGGTTTAGGGTATGGGTAAGTGTTATGTTTAGGTTTAGGGTTAGGGTTCGGGTAAAGGTAAGGGTTAAGTTTAGGTTAGGGTTAGGTTTAGGGTTAGGGTTAGGGTTAGGGTTAGGGTAAGGATAAATGTTGGGGTTAAGTTTGTTGTTAGGGTTAGAGTTAGGGTTAGGTTTAAGGTTAGGGTAAGGGTGTGGGTAAGGGTAAGGTTTAGGGTTAGGGTTAGGGTTAGGGATAGGTGTAGGGTAAAGGTAAGGGTTAGGGTTAGGATTTGGGTTAGGGTTAGGGTTAGGGTTAGGGTTAGGTTTAGGGTTAGGTTAAGTGTAAGTGTTAGGGTTAGGGTTAGAGTAAGGGTTAGGGTTAGGGTTAGAGTTAGGTTTAGGGTAAGGTCAAGGTTTAGGATTAGGGTTAGGGTTAAGGTTAGGTTTAGGGTTAGGTTTAGGGTAAGGGTAAGGGTTACAGTTAGGGTTACGGTTAGGTTTAAGGTTAGGGTTAGGGTTAGGGTAAGGGTTAGGGTTAGGGTTAGGGTTAGGGTAAGGGTTAGGTTTAGGGTTAGTGTTAGGGTAAGGGTTAGGGTTAGGGTTAGGGTAAGGGTTTGGGTGAGGGTTAGGGTTAGTTTTAGGGTTAGGTGTAAGGGTTAGGGTTAGGATTAGGTTTAGGGTTAGGGTTAGGGTTAGGGTTAGGGTTAGGGTTAGGGTTAGGGTTAGAGTAAGGGTTAGGTTTAGGGTTAGGGTAAGTGCAAGGGTTAGGGTTAGGGTTAGGGTTAATGTTAGGTTTAGGGTTAGGTTTAGGGTTAGGTTTAGGGCAAGGGTAAAGGTTAGGGTTAGGGTTTGGTTTAGGGTAAATGTTAGGGTTAGGGTTAGGGTTAGGGTAAGGTTTAGGGTTAGAGTTTGGGTAAGGGTTATGGTTAGGGTTAGGGTAAGGTATAGGGTTAGGTTTAGGGGTAGGTTAAGTGTTTGGGTTGGGGGTTAGGGTTAGGGTTAGGGTTAGGGTAAGTGTTAGGGTTATGTTTTGGGTTAGGGTTAGGGTTAGGTTTAGGGTTAGGTTTAGGTTAGGTTTAGGGTTAGGGTTAGGGTAAGGGTAAGGGTTGGGGTTAGGGTTAGGGTTAGGGTAAGTGTTAATGTAAGGCTAAGGGTTAGGGTTAGGGTTACGGTTAGGTTTAGGGTAAGGTTTAGGATTAGGTTTAGTGTAAGGGCAAGGGTTAGGTTTAGGGTTAGGGTTAGGTTTAGGGTTAGTGTTAGGTAAAGGGTTAGTGTTAGGGGTTAGGGTTAGGGTTCCGGTAAGGGTAAGGGTTTGGGTTCGGGTTAGGGTTAGGGTTAGGGTTACGGTTAGGGTTAGGGTTAGGGTAAGGGTAAGGTTAGGGTTAGGTTTAGGGTTAGTGTTAGGTTAAGGGTTAGTGTTAGGGGTTAGGGTTAGGTTTCGGGTAAGGGTAAGGGTAAGGGTTTGGGTTAGGGTTAGGGTTAAGGTTAGGGTTATTGTTAGGATTGGGTTTAGGGTTAGAGTTAGGTTTAGGGTTAGGGTAACGGTAAGTTTAGGGTTAGGTTTAGGGTTAGGTTAAGGGTTAGGGTTAGGGGTTAGGGTTAGGGTTAGGGTTAGGGTAAGGGTTAGGTTTAGGGTTAGGATAATGGTTAGGGTTAGGGTTAGGGTTAGGGACAGGGTAAGATTTAGGGTTAGGGTTAAGGCAAGGACTAGGATTTGGTTTAGGGTTAGGTTTAGGGTTAGGTTTAGGGTTAGGGTTAGGGTTAGAATTAGGTTTAGGGTTAGGGTAACGGTAAGGTTAGGGTTAGGTTTAGGGTTAATGTTAGGTTAAGGGTTAGGGTTAGGGTAAGGGTTAGGGTTAGGGTTAGGGTTAGGGTAAGGGTAAGTATTAGGGTTAGGGTTAGGCTAAGGGTTAATTTTAGAGTTAGGGTTAGGGTTAGGGTAAGTGTTCTGGTTAGGTTTAGGGTTAGGTTTAGGGTAAGGGCAAGGGTTAGGTTTAGGGTTAGGGTTAGGGTTAGGGTTAGGGTTAGGGTAAGTGTTAGGGTTAGGGTAAGGGTTAGGGTTAGGGCTAGGTTTAGGTTTAGGGTTAGGGTTAGGGTTAGGCTAAGGGTAAGGGTTAGGGTTAAGTTTAGGGTTAGGGTGAGGTTTAGGGTTAGGGTTAGTGTTAGGGTAAGGGCAAGGGTTAGGGTTAGGATTAGGGTTAGGGTTAGGGTAAGGGCAAGGGTTACGGTTAGGATTAGGTTTTGGGTTAGGTAAACGGTTAGGATAAGTGTTCTGTTTAGGGTTAGGCTTAGTGTAAGGAAAAAGGTTAGGGTTAAGGTTATTGTTATGATTTAGGGTTAGTGTTAGAGTTAGGGTCAGGGCAATTGTTAGGTTTACGGTTAGGGTTTGGTTTAGGGTTAGGGTTAGGGTTAGTTTTAGGGTTAGGTTAAGGGTTTTAGGGTAAGGGTAAGGGTTAGGTTTAGAGTTATGGTTAGGGTAAGGGTAAGGGTTAGGGTTAGGATTAGGGTTAGGGTTAGTGTAAGTGTAAGCGTTAGATTTAGGGTTAGGGTTAGGGTTAGGGTTAGGTTTAGGGTTAGGCTTAGGGTTAGGGTTAGGGTAAGGGTTTGGGTTATGGTTATGGTTATGGTTATGGTTAGGTTAGGGTTAGGGTTAGGGAAAGGTTAAGGGTTAGGGTTAGGTTTAGGGTTAGGGTTAGGGTATAGGTGAGGGTTAATTTTATTTTTAGGGTTATGGTTAGGGTAAGGATAAGGGTGAGGGTTAAGTTTAGGGTTACGGTTAGATTTAGGGCTAACTTTAATTTTAGGGTTAGGGTGTGGGTAAGATTAAGGGTTAGGGTTAGGTTTAGGGTTAGGTTAGGTTTAGGGTTACGGTTAGGGTTATGGTTAGGGTAAGGGTAAGGTTAGGGTTAGGTTTAGGGTTAGTGTTAGGTTAAGGGTTAGTGTTAGGGGTTAGGGTTAGGGTTCGGGTAAGGGTAAGGTTTTGGGTTAGGGTTAGGGTTAAGTTTAGGGTTATTGTTAGGATTGGGTTTAGGGTTAGAGTTAGGTTTAGGGTTAGGGTAATGGTAAGGTTAGGGTTAGGTTTAGGGTTAGTGTTAGGTTAAGGGTTAGGGTTAGGGGTTAGGGTTAGGTTTAGGGTTAGGGTAAGGGTTAGGTTTAGGGTTAGGGTAATGGTTATGGTTAGGGTTAGTGTTAGGAAAAGGGTAAGTTTTAGGGTTAGGGTTAAGGCAAGGACTAGGGTTTGGGTTAGGGTTAGGTTTAGGGTTAGGTTTAGGGTTAGGGTTAGGGTTAGAGTTAGGTTTAGGGTTAGGGTAACGGTTAGGTTAGGGTTACGTTTAGGGTTAGTGTTAGGTTAAGGGTTAGGGTTAGGGTTAGGGTAAGGGTTAGGGTTAGGGTTAGGGTTAGGGTAAGGGTAAATATTAGGGTTAGGGTTAGGCTAAGGGTTATTGTTAGAGTTAGGGTTAGGGTTAGGGTAAGTGTTCTGGTTAGGTTTAGGTTTAGTGTTAGGTTTAGGGTAAGGGCAAGTGTTAGGTTTAGGGTTAGGGTTAGGTTTAGAGTTAGGGTTAGGGTTAGTTTTAGGGTTAGGGTTAGGGTAAGGGTAAGGGTTAGGGTTAGAGTTAGCGTTAGGGTAATGTTAAGGGTTAGGGTTAGGTTTAGGGTTAGGGTTAGTGTAAGGGTATGGGCTAGATTTAGGCTTAGCGTTAGGGTTAGGGTAAGGGTAAGGGTTAGGGTTAGGGTTAGGGTGAGGTTTAGGGTTAGAGGTAGGGTTAAGGTTAGGGTTAGGTTAAGGGTTAGGGTTAAGGTTAGGGTTAGTTTTAGGGTTAGGGTAAGGGTAAGGGTTTGGGTTAGGTTTAGGGTTACAGTTAGGGTAAAGGTAAGGGTTAAATTTAGGGTTAGGATTAGGTTTATGGTTAGGGTTAGGATTAGGGTTAGGGTAAGGTTATGATGTAGGGTTAGGGTTAGGGTTAGGGTTAAGGTTAGGGTTAGGGTTAGGGTTAGGGTTAGGTTTAGGGTAAGGGTTAGGGTTAGGTTTAGGGTAAGTGTAAGTGTTAGGGTTAGTGTTAGGTTTAGGATTAGGTTTAGGGTTAGGGTAAGAGTAAGGGTTAGGGTTAGGGTTAGGTTAAGGGTTAGGGTTAGGGGTTAGGGTTAGGGTTAGGGTTAGGGTAAGGGTTAGGGTTAGGATTAGGGTAAGGGTTAGGGTTAGGGTAAGGGTAAGTGTTAGGGTTAGAGTTAGGTTTAGGGTAAGTGTTAGGGTAAGGGTTAGGGTTAGGGTTTGGTTTAGGGTATGGGTTAAGTTTAGGGTTAGGGTTAGGGTAAGGGTAAGTGTTCTGGTTAGGGTTATGGTTAGGGTAAGGATAAAGGTTAGCTTTAGGGTTATGGGTTAGGGTTAGGGTTAGGTTTAGGTTAAGGGCAAGGGTTAGGTTTAGGGGTAGGGTTAGTTTTAGGGTTAGGGTTAGGGTTAGGTTTAGGGTTAGGGTTAGGGTAAGGTTAAAGGTTAGGGTTAGAGTTATGGTTAGGGTAATGGTAAGGGTTAGATTTAGTGTTAGGTTTAGGGTTAGGGGAAGGGTAATGGTTAGGTTTAGTGTTAGGGTTAGGTTTAGGGTTAGTGTTTGGGTTAGTATTAGGATTAGGGTAAGGGTTAGGGTTAAGGTTAGGGTTAGGGTTAGGGTAAGGGTAAGGGTTAGGGTTAGGTTGAGGTTTAGGGTTAGGGTAAAGGTAAGGGTTAAGTTTAGGGTTAGGGTTACGTTTAGGTTTATTTTTAGGGTTAGGGTTATAATAAGGATAAGGTTTAGGGTTAAGTTTAGGGTTAGGGTTAGAGTTAGGCTTTAGTTTAAAGTTAGGGTTAGGGTGTGGGTAAGGGTAAGTGTTAGGTTTAGGGTTAGGGTTAGGGTAAGAGTTACTGTTAGTATTAGGGTAAGGGTTAGGGTTAGGGTTAGGGTTTGGGTAAGGTTAAGTGTTAGGGTTAGGTTTAGGTTTCGGGTAAGTGTTATTGTATGTGTTAGGGTTAGGGTTAGGTTTAGGGTATGGGTTAAGTTTAGGGTTAGGGTTACGATAAGGTTAAGGGTTAGGGTTAGGATGAGGGTTAGGGTAAGTGTTCTGGTTAGGGTTAGGGTAAGTGTAAGTATAAAGGTTAGGGTTAGGGTTAGGGTTATGGGTTAGGGTAAGGCTTACTGTTAGGATTAGGGTAAGGGTTAGAGTTAGGGTTAGGGTTAGGGTAAGGGTAAGTGTTAAGTTTAGGGTTAGGTTTAAGGTAAGTGTTAGGATAAGGTTTAGGGTTAGGGTTAGGTTTAGGGTATGGGTTAACTTTAGGGTTAGGGTTAGGGTAAGAATAAGGGTTAGGGTTAGGGTGAAGGTTAGGGTAAGTGTTCTGGTTAGGGTTAGGGTTAGGGTAAGGATAAAGGTTAGGGTTAGGGTTAGGGTTAGGGTTAGGGTTAGGGTTAGGTTTAGGGTAAGGGCAATTGTTAGGTTTAGGGTTACGGTTTGGTTTAGGGTTAGGGTTAGGGTTAGGGTTAGGGTTAGGTTAAGGGTTAGGGTTAGGGTTAGGGTAAGTGTAAGTATTAGGGTTAGAGTAAGGGTTAGGGTTAGGTTTAGGTTTAGGGTTAGTGTTAAGGTTAGGGTAGGGTAAGGGTTAGGGTAAGGTTAAGGGTTAGGGTTAGGTTTAGGGTTAGTGTTAAGGTTAGGGTAGGGTAAGGGTTAGGGTAAGGTTAAGGGTTAGGGTTAGGTTTAGGGTAAGGGTTAGGGTAAAGTTAAGGGTTAAGTTTAGGGTTAGGGTTAGTTTTAGGGTTAGGGTTAGGGTTAGGGTAAGGATGAGGGTTAGGGTTAAGTTTAGGTTTAGGGTTAGAGTTAGGGATTGGTTTAAGGTTAGGGTTAGGGCGTGGGTAAGGGTAAGGGTTAGGGTTAGGTTTAGGGTTAGGGTTAGGGTTAGGGTTACGGTTCGGGTTAGGGTTATGGTAAGGGTAATATTAGGGTTAGGTTTAGGGTTAGTTTAAGGTTAAGGGTTAGGGTTAGGGTTAGGGTTAGGATTAAGGTTTGGGTTAGGGTTAGAGTTAGGTTTAGGTTTAGGGTTAGGTTTAGGGTTAGGGTTAGGGTTAGAGTTAGATTTAGGGCTGGGTAACGGTAAGGTTAGGGTTAGGTTTAGGGTTAGTGTTAGGTTAAGGGTTAGGGTTAGGGTTAGGGTAAGTTTTACGGTTAGGGTTAGGGTTAAGCTAAGTGTTAGGTTAAGAGTTAGTGTTAGGGTTAAGTTAACTGTTGGGGTTAAGGTTAGGGTTAGGTTTAGGGTAAGGGTAAGCGTTAGGGTTAGGATTAGGGTGAGGGTAAGTGTTAGGGTTAGGGTTAGGGTTAGGGTTAGGGTTGGGGTAAGGGTAAGGGCTAGGTTTAGGGTTAGGTTAGTTTTAGGGTTAGGGCTAAGGTTTAGGGTTAGGGTTAGGGTTAGGGTTAGGGTTAGTGTAAGGGTAAGGGTTAGGGTTAGGGTTAGGGTAAGGGTAAGGGTAAGGGTTAATTTTAGGGTTAGGGTTAGGGTTAGGGTTGAGATTAGGGTTAGATTAGGATTAGGGTAAGGGTTAGGGTTAGGGTTAGGTTAGGGTAGGGATAAGGTTTAGGGTTAGGTTTAGGGTTAGGGTTAGGTGTAGGGTAAGGGTAAGTGTTAGGGTTAGGATTAGGGTTTGGGCTAGGGTTAGGGTTAGGTTTAGGGTTAGGTTAATTGTAAGTGTTAGGGTTAGGGTTAGGGTTAGAGTAAGGGTTAGGGTTAGGGTTAGGGTTAGGGTAAGGTCAAGGTTTAGTATTAGGGTTAGGGTTAAGGTTAGGTTTAGGGTTAGGTTTAGGGTAAGGGTAAGGGTTAGGGTTAGGGTTACGGTTAGGTTTAAGGTTAGGGTTAGGGTTAGGGTAAGGGTTAGGGTTAGGGTTAGGGTGAGGGTAAGGGTTAGGGTTAGGGTTAGGGTTAGAGTTAGGTTTAGGGTTAGGGTAAGGGTAAGGGTTAGGGTTAGTGTTAGGGTTAGGTTAAGGGTTAGGGTTAGGGTTAGGGTAAGGGTTAAGTTTAGCATTAGGGTTAGGATAAGGATAAAAGTTAGGGTTAGGGTTATGGGTTAGGGTTAGCGTTAGTGTTAGGTTAAGGGTAAGGGCAATGGTTAGGTTTAGGTTTAGGGTTAGTTTTAGGGTTAGGGTTAGTGTTAGGTTTAGGGTTAGTTCTAGGGTTAGGGTTAGGGTAAGGGTAAAGGTTAGGGTTAGAGTTACTGTTAGGGTAAAGGTAAGGGTTAGGGTTAGGTTTAGTGTTAGGGTTAGTGTAAGAGTAAGGGTTAGATTTAGTGTTAGGGTTAGGGTTAGGGTAAGGGTAAGGGTTAGGGTTAGGGTTAGGGTAAGGGTAAGGGTTAGGGTTAGGTTTAGGTTTAGTGTTAGGGTAAAGGTAAGGGTTAAGTATAGGGTTAGGGTTAGGTTTAGGGTTAGGGTTAGTGTTATAATAAGGATAAGGGTTAGGTTTAAGTTTAGGGTTAGGGTTAGAGTTAGGGTTAGGTTTAACGTTAGGGTTAGGATGTGGGTAAGGGTAAGGGTTAGGGTTAGGTTTAGGGTTAGGGCACTTGTTAGGTTTAGGGTTAGGGTTTGGTTTAGGGTTAGGGTTAGGTTTAGGGTTAGGTTATGGGTTAGGGTTTGGGTTAGGGTAAGTGGTAGTGTTAGAGTTAACGTTAGGGTAAGGGTAAGGGTTAGGGTTAGGTTTAGGGTTAGGGTTAGGATTTAAGTTAGGGTTAGGGTTAGGGTAAGGCTTACTGTTAGGATTAGGGTAAGGGTTAGAGTTAGGGTTAGGGTTAGGGTAAGGGTAAGTGTTAAGTTTATGGTTAGGTTTAAGGTAAGTGTTAGGATAAGGTTTAGGGTTAGGGTTAGGTTTAGGGTATGGGTTAACTTTAGGGTTAGGTTTAGGGTAAGAGTAAGGGTTAGGGTTATGGTGAAGGTTAGGGTAAGTGTTCTGGTTAGGGTTAAGGTTAGGATAAGGATAAAGTTTAGGGTTAGGGTTAGGGTTATTGGTTAGGGTTAGGGTTAGGATTAGGGTTAGGTTTAGGATAAGGGCAATTGTTAGGTTTAGGGTTAGGGTTTGGTTTAGGGTTAGGGTTAGGGTTAGGTTTAGGGTTAGGTTAAGGGTTGGGGTTAGGGTTAGGGAAAGGGTTGGATTAGTGTTAGGTTTAGGGTAAGGGTAAGGTTTAGGGTTAGGGTTAGGGTTAGGTGTAGGGTAAGGGTAAGGTTTAGGCTTAGGGTTAAGGTTTAGGGTTAGGGTAAGTGTAACGGTTTGGGTTAAGGTTAGGGTTAGAGTAAGGGTTAGGTTTAGGGTTAGGGTAAGGGCAAGGGTTAGGGTTAGGGTTAGGGTTAAGGTTAGGTTTAGGGTTAGGTTTAGGGTTCGGTTTAGGGTAAGGGTAAAGTTTAGGGTTAGGGTTAGGTTTAGGGTTAAGGTTAGGGTTAGGGTTAGTGTTAGTGTTAGGGTAAGGGTTAGGGTTAGGGTTAGGGTAAGGGTTAGGGTTAGGGTTAGGGTTAGGTTAGAGTTAGGTTTAGGGTTAGGGTAAGGGATAGGGTTAGGGTTAGGGGTAGGTTAAGTGTTAGGGTTAGGGGTTAGGGTTAGGGTTAGGGTAAGGTTAGGGTTATGTTTAGGGTTAGGGTTAGGGTTAGGTTTAGGGTTAGGTTTAGGTTAGGGTTAGGGTTAGGGTAAGGGTAAGGGTTAGATTTAGGGTAAGGGTAAGTGTTAGGGTTAGTGTTAGGTTTAGGATTAGGGTTAGGGTAAGGGTTAGGGTTAGGGTTAGGGTAAGGGTAAGTGTTAGGGTTAGGGTTAGGTTTAGGGTTAGGTTTAGGGTAAGGTTTAGGGTTAGGTTTAGTGTAAGTGTAAGCTTTAGGGTTAGGCTTAGGGTTAGGGTTAGGGTAAGGGTTAGGGTTAGGGTTAGGGCTAGGTTTAGGTTTAGGGTTAGGGTTAGGGTTAGGCTAAGGGTAAGGGTTAGGGTTAACTTTAGGGTTAGGTTTAGGTTTAGAGTTAGGGTTAGGGTAAGGGCAAGGGTTAGGGTTAGGATTAGGGTTAGGGTTAGGGTAAGGGCAAGGGTTAGGGTTAGGATTAGGGTTAGGGTTAGGGTAAGGGTTAGGGTAAGTGTTCTGTTTAGGGTTAGGGTTAGGGTAAGGAAAAAAGTTAGGGTTAAGGTTATTGTTATGGGTTAGGGTTAGGGTTAGGGTAAGGGCAATTGTTAGGTTTAGGGTTAGAGTTTGGTTTAGGGTTAGGGTTAGGGTTAGGGATAGTGTAAGTGTAAGCGTTAGATTTAGGGTTAGGGTTAGAGTTAGGGTAAGGGTAAGGGTTAGGGTTAGGGTTAGGGTTAGGGTAAGGGTAAGGGTTAGGGTTAGGTTTAGGTTTAGTGTTAGGGTAAAGGTAAGGGTTAAGTTTAGGGTTAGGGTTAAGTTTAGGGTTAGGGTTAGAGTTAGGGTTAGGTTTAACGTTAGGGTTAGGGTGTGGGTAAGGGTAAGGGTTAGGGTTAGGTTTAGGGTTAGGGTTAGGGTTAGAGTTAGGGTTAGGGTTAGGGTAAGGCTTACTGTTAGGATTAGGGTAAGGGTCAGAGTTAGGGTTAGCGTTAGGGTAAGGGTAAGTGTTAAGTTTATGGTTAGGTTTAAAGTAAGTGTTAGGATAAGGTTTAAGGTTAGGGTTAGGTTTAGGGTATGGGTAAACTTTAGGGTTAGGGTTAGGGTAAGAGTAAGGGTTAGGGTTATGGTGAAGGTTAGGGTAAGTGTTCTGGTTAAGGTTAGGGTTAGGGTAAGGATAAAGGTTAGGGTTAGGGTTAGGGTTATTGGTTAGGGTTAGGGTTAGGGTTAGGGTTAGGGTTAGGGTTAGGGTAAGGGCAATTGTTAGGTTTAGGGTTAGAGTTTGGTTTAGGGTTAGGGCTAGGTTTAGGGTTAGGTTATGGGTTAGGGTTAGGGTTAGGGTAAGTGTAAGTGTTAGGGTTAGAGTGAACGTTAGGGTAAGGGTAAGGTTTAGGGTTAGGTTTAGGGTTAGGGTTAGGGTTAGAGTTAGGGTTAGGGTGAGGGTAAGGCTTACTGCTAGGATTAGGGTAAGGGTTAGAGTTAGGGTTAGGGTTAGGGTAAGGGTAAGTGTTAACTTTAGGGTTAGGGTAAGAGTAAGGGATAGGGTTAGGGTGAAGGTTAGGGTAAGTGTTCTGGTTACTGTTAGGGTTAGTGTAAGGATAAAGGTTAGGGTTAGGGTTAGGGTTATTGGTTAGGGTTAGGGTTAGGGTTAGGGTTAGGTTTAGGGTAAGGGCAATAGTTAGGTTTAGGGTTAGGGTTTGGTTTAGGGTTAGGGTAAGGTTTAGGTTAGGTTAAGGGTTAGGGTTAGGGTTAGGGTAAGTGTAAGTGTTAGGGTCAGAGTTAGGGTTAGGGTTAGGTTTAGGGTAAGGGTTAGGGTAAAGGTAAGGTTTAAGTTTAGGGTTAGCGCTAGTTTTAGGGTTAGGGTTAGGTTTAGGGTAAGGATGAGGGTTAGGGTTAAGTTTAGGGTTAGGGTTAGAGTTAGGGTTAGGTTTAAGGTTAGGGTTAGGGTGTGGGTAAGGATAAGGGTTAGGGTTAGGTTTAGGGTTAGGGTTAGGGTTACGGTTCGGGTTAGGCTTATGGTAAGGGTAAGGTTAGGGTTAGGTTTAATGTTAGTGTTAGGTTAAGGGTTAGGGTTAGGGTTAGGGTTAGGGTTAAGGTTTGGGTTAGGGTTAGAGTTAGGGTTAGGTTTAGGGTTAGGTTAGGGTTAGGGTTAGGGTTAGGGTTAGTGTAAGGGTAAGGGTTAGGTTTAGGGTTAGGTTTAGGGTTAGGGTTGAGGTTATGGTTAGGTTTAGGGTTAGGGTTAGGGTTAGAGTTAGGTTTAGGGTTAGGGTAACGGTAAGGTTAGGGTTAGGTTTAGGGTTAGTGTTAGTTTAAGGGTTAGGGTTAGGGTTAGGGTAAGTGTTAGGGTTAGGGTTAGGGTTAGGCTAAGTGTTAGGGTAAGGGTTAGTGTTAGGGTTAAGTTAAGGGTTGGTGTTAAGGTTAGGGTTAGGTTTAGGGTAAGGGTAAGGTTTAGGGTTAGGATTAGGGTGAGGGTAAGTGTTAGGGTTAGGGTTAGGGTTAGGGTAAGGTTTGGGGTAAGGGTAAGGGTTAGGGTTAGGGTTAGTTTTAGGGTTAGGGGTAAGGGTTAGGGTTAGGGTTAGGTTTAGTGTTAGGGTAAGGGTGAGGGTTAGGGTTAGGGTAGATGTTATTGTTAGGGTTAGGATTAGGGTAAGGGTTAGGGTTAGGGTTAGGCTTAGGGTAAGTGTAAGGGTAAGGGTTAATTTTAGGGTTAGGGTTAGGGTTAGGGTTGAGATTAGGGTTAGATTAGGATTAGGGTAAGGGTTTGGGTTAGGGTTAGGGTTAGGTTAAGGGTAAGGTTTAGGGTTAGGTTTAGCGTTAGGGTTAGGTGTAGGGTAAGGGTAAGGGTTAGGGTTAGGATTAGGGTTAGGGTTAGGGTTAGGGTTAGGGTTAGATTTAGGGTTAGGTTAAGTGTAAGTGTTAGGGTTAGGGTGATGGTTAGAGTAAGGGTTAGGGTTAGGGTTAGGGTTAGGGTAAGGTCAAGGTTTAGGATTAGGGTTAGGGTTCAGGTTAGATTTAGGGTTAGGGTTGGGGTTAGGGTTAGTTTTAGGGGTAGGGTTAGGATAAGGGTAAGGGTTAGGGTTAGAGTTAAGGTTAGGGTAAGGGTTACAGTTAGGGTTACGGTTAGGTTTAAGGTTAGGGTTAGGGTTAGGGCTAGAGTTAGGTTTAGGGTTAGGATAAGGGTAAGGGTTAGGGTTAGGTTAAGGGTTAGGGTTAGGGTTAGGGTAAGGGTTAGGGTTAGGATTAGGGTAAGGGTTAGGGTTAGGGTTAGGGTTCGGGTAAATGTAAGTGTTAGGGTTAGGGTTAGGTTTAGGGTAAGTTTTAGAGTAATGGTTAGGGTTAGAGTTAGGTTTAGGGTATGGGTTAAGTTTAGGGTTAGGGTGAGGGTAAGGGTAAGGGTTAGGTTTAGGGTTAGGGTAAGGGTAAAGTTTAGGGTTAGGGTTAAGGTTATGGGTTAGTGTTATGGATAGGGTTAGGTTTAGGGTAAGGGCAAGGGTTACGTTAAGGGTTAAGGTTTAGATTTAGGGTTAGGGTTAGGGTTAGGGTTAGTTTTAGGGGTAGGGTTAGGATAAGGGTAGGGGTTAGGGTTAGAGTTAAGGTTAGGGTAAGGGTAAGGGTTAGGGTTAGATTTAGGGTTAGGGTTAGGGTTAGGGTAAGGGTAATGGTAAGGGTTAGGGTTTGGGTTAGGTTTAAAATTTCGGTTAAGATTAGGGATAGGGTTAGGGCAAGGCTAAGGGTTAGGGTTAAGGTTAGGGTTAGGGTTAGGGTTAGGGTTAGGTTTAGGGTAAGGGTAAGTGTTATGGTTAGGATTAGGGTTAGGGTTAGGGTAAAGGTAAGGGTTAAGTTTAGGGTTAGGGTTAGGTTTAAGGTTAGGGTTAGGGTTATGGTTAGGGTAAGGATAAATGTTGGGGTTAAGTTTGGGGTTAGGGTTAGAGTTAGGGTTAGGTTTAAGGTTAGGGTAAGGGTGTGGGTAAGGGTAAGGTTTAGGGTTAGGTTTAGGTTTAGGGTTAGGGTTACGGTTAGGGTTAGGGTTAGGGTTAGGGTTAGGGTAAGGGTTCTGTTAGGGTTAGGGTTAGAGCTAGGGTAAGGGTAAGGGTTAGGGTTAGGGTTAGGGTTAGGTTTAGCTTAGGGGTTATGGTTAGGTTCAGGGTTAGGGTTAGGGTAAGGGTAAGGGTAAGAGTTAGGGTTAGGGTTAGGGTTATGGTTAGGTTTAGGGTTAGGGTTAGGGTTAGAGTAAGGGTTAGGTTTAGGGTTAGGGTAAGGGCAAGGGTTAGGTTTAGGGTTAGGGTTAAGGATAGGTTTAGGGTCAGGTTTAGGGTTAGGTTTAAGGTTAGGTTTAGGGTAAGGGTAAAGTTTAGGGTTAGGGTTAGGTTTACGGTTAAGTTTAGGTTTAGTGTTAGGGTAAGGGATAGGGTTAGGTTCAGGGGTAGTTTAAGTGTTAGGGTTAGGGGTTAGGGTTAGGGTGAGGGTAAGATTAGGGTTATGTTTAGGGTTAAGGTTAGGGTTAGGTTTAGGGTTAGTTTGAGGTTAGGGTTTGGGTTAGGGTTAGGGTTAGGGTAAGGGTAAGGGTTAAGGTTAGGGTAAGGGTAAGTGTTAGGGTTAGTGTTAGGTTTAGGATTAGGGTTAGGGTAAGGGTTAGGGTTAGGGTTAGGGTTAAGGTTAGGGTTATTGTTAGGGTTGAGTTTAGGGTTAGAGTTATGTTTAGGGTTAGGGTAACGGTAAGGTTAGGGTTAGGTTTAGGGTTAGTGTTAGGTTAAGGGTTAGGGTTAGGGGTTAGGTTTAGGGTTAGCGTTAGGGTAAGGGTTAGGGTTAGGGTTAGGGTAATGGTTAGGGTTAGGGTTAGGGAAAGGATAAGTTTTACGGTTAGGGTTAAGGCAAGGACTAGGGTTTGGGTTAGGGTTAGGTTTAGGGTTGGTTTTAGGGTTAGGCTTAGGGTTAGAGTTAGGTTTAGGTTTAGGGTAACGGTAAGGTAAGGGTTTGGTTTAGGGTTAGTATTAGGTTAAGGTTAGGGTTAGGGTTAGGGTAAGGGTTAGGGTTAGGTTTAGGGTAAGGGTAAGTATTAGGGTTAGGGTTAGGCTAAGGGTTATTGTTAGAGTTAGGGTTAGGGTTAGGTTTAGGGTAAGTGTTCTGGTTAGGGGTAGGTTTAGGGTTAGTTTTAGGGATAGGGCTGGGGTTAGTTTTAAGGTTAGGGTTAGGGTAAGGGTAAGGGTTAGGTTTAGAGTTAGGGTTAGGGTAAGGGTAAGGGTTAGGGTTAGGGTTAGGGTTAAGGATTAGGGTTAGGGTAAGTGTAAGGGTTTGGGTTAGGGTTAGGGTTAGAGTAAGGGTTAGGTTAAGGTTTAGGGTAAGGGCAAGGTTTAGGGTTAGGTTGGGGTTAAGGTTAGGTTTAGAGTTAGGTTTAGGGTTAGGTTTAGGGTAAGGGTAAAGGTTAGGGTTAGGGTTAGGTTTAGGGTTAAGGTTAGGGTTCGGGTTAGTGTTAGGGTTAGATTAAGGGTTAGGGTTAGGGTTAGGGTAAGGGTTAGGGTTAGGGTTAGGGTTAGGGTTAGAGTTAGGTTTAGGGTTAGGGTAAGGGATAGGGTTAGGATTAGGGGTAGGTTTAGTGTTAGGGTTAGGGGTTAGGGTTAGGGTTAGGGTAAGGTTAGGGTTATGTTTAGGGATAGGGGTAGGGTTAGGTTTAGGGTTAGGTTTAGGTTAGGGTTAGGTTTAGGGTTAGGGTTAGGGTAAGGGTATGGGTTAGGGTTAGGGTAAGGGTAAGTGTTAGAGTTAGTGTTAGGTTTAGGATTAGGGTTAGGGTAAGGGTTAGGGTTAGGGTTAGGGTAAGGGTAAGTGTTAGGGTTAGGGTTAGGGTAAGGTTTATTGTTAGGTTTAGTGTAAGTGTAAGCTTTAGGATTAGGGTTAGGGTTAGGGTTAGGGTAAGGGTTAGGGTTAGGGTTAGGGGTAGGTTTAGGTTTAGGTTTAGGGTTAGGGTTAGGCTAAGGGTAAGGGTTAGGGTTAAGTTTAGCGTTAGTGTTAGGTTTAGGGTTAGGGTAAGGGCAAGGGTTAGGTTTAGGATTAGGGTTAGGGTTAGGGTAAGGGTTAGGTTAAGTATTCTGTTTAGGGTTAGGCTTAGGGAAAGGAAAAATTTTAGGGTTAAGGTTATTGTTATGGGTTAGGGTTAGGGTTAGGGTTAGGGTAAGGGTAATTGTTAGGTTTAGGGTTGGGGTTTGGTTTACGGTTAGGGTTAGGGTTAGGTTTAGTGTTAGGCTAAGGGTTTTAGGGTAAGGTTAAGTGTTAGGGTTAGAGTTATGGTTACGGTAAGTGTAAGGGTTAGAGTTAGGTTTAGGGTTAGGGTTAGTGTAAGTGTAAGCGTTAGATGTAGGGTTAGGGTTAGGTTTAGGGTTAGGGTAATGGTAATGGTTAGGGTTAGGGTTAGGGTTAGGGTTAGTTTTAGGGTTAGGCTTAGGGTTAGGGTTAGGGTAAGGGTTAGGTTTATGGTTAGCGTTAGGGTTAGGGTTAGGGAAAGGTTAAGGGTTAGGGTTAGGGTTAGGGTTAGGGTTAGGGTATAGGTAAGGGTTAATTTTATTGTTAGGGTTATGGTTAGAGTAAGTATAAGGGTTACGGTTAAGTTTAGGTTTACGGTTAGAGTTAGGGTTAGCTTTAATTTTAGGGTTAGGGTGTGGGAAAGGTTAAGGGTTAGGGTTAGGTTTAGGGTCAGGGTTACTGTTAGGGTTAGGGTTAGGGTTAGGGTAAGGGTAAGGTTAGGGATAGGTTTATGGTTAGTGTTAGGTTAAGGGTTAGTGTTACAGGTTAGGGTTAGGGTTCAGGTAAGAGTAAGGTTTTGGGTTAGGGTTAGGGTTAAGGTTAGGATTATTGTTAGGATTGGGTTTAAGGTTAGAGTTAGGTTTAGGGTTAGGGTAACGGTAAGGTTAAGGTTAGGTTTAGGGTTAGTGTTAGGTTAAGGGTTAGGGGTAGGGGTTAGGTTTAGGGTTAGGGTTAGGGTAAGGGTTAGGGTTAGGGTTAGGGTAATGGTTAGGGTTAGGTTTAGGGTTAGGGTTAGGGTTAGGGTAAGGGTAAGGTTTAGGGTTAGGTTTAGGGTTAGTGTTAAGGTTAGGGTAGGGTTAGGGTTAGGGTAAGGTTAAGGGTTAGGGTTATGTTTAGGGTAAGGGTTAGGGTAAAGGAAAGGGTAAGTTTTAGAGTTAGGGTTAAGGCAAGGACTAGGGTTTGGGTTAGGGTTAGGTTTAGGGTTAGGTTTAGGGTTAGGGTTAGGGTTAGAGTTAGGTTTAGGGTTAGGGTAACGGTAAAGTTAGGGTTAGGTTTAGGGTTAATGTTAGGTTAAGGGTTAGGGTTAGGGTTAGGGTAAAGTTTAGGGTTAGGGTTAGGGTTAGGGTAAGGGTAAGTATTAGGGTTAGGATTAGGCTAAGGGTTATTTTTAGAGTTAGGGTTAGGGTTAGGGTAAGTGTTCTGGTTAGGGTTAGGTTTAGGGTTAGGGTTAGGGTAAGGGTTAGGGTTAGGGTTAGGGTAAGGGTTTGGGTTAGGGTTACGGTTAGTTTTAGGGTTAGGGGTAAGGGTTAGGGTTAGGGTTAGGTTTAGGGTTAGGGTTAGGGTAAGGGTAAGGGTTAGGGTTAGGGTTAGGGTTAGGGTAAGGGTAAGTGTAAGGGTTAATTTCAGGGTTAGGGTTAGGGTTAGGGTTGAGATTAGGGTTAGATTAGGATTAGGGTAAGGGTTAGGGTTAGGGTTAGGTTTAGGGTATGGGTTAAGTTTAGGGTTAGGGTGAGGGTAAGGGTAAGGGTTAGGATTAGGGTTAGGGTAAGGGTAAAGTTTAGGGTTAGGGTTAAGGTTATGGGTTAGTGTTATGGTTAGGTTTAGGTTTATGGTTAGGTTTAGGGTAAGGCCAAGGGTTACGTTCAGGGTTAAGGTTAGGTTTAGGGTTAGGGTTAGGGTTAGTTTTATGGTTAGGGTTAGGATAAGGGTAAGGGTTAGGGTTAGAGTTAAGGTTAGGGTAAGGGTAAGGGTTAGGGGTTGATTTAGGGTTAGGGTTAGGGTTAGGGTAAGCGTAAGGGTAATGGTTAGGGTAAGGGTTAGGGTTAGGTTTAGGTTTAGGGTTAGGGTTAAGGTTATGGTTAGGGTAAGTGTTAGGGTTAAGGTTAGGGTTAGGGTTAGGGTTAGGGTTAGGTTTAGGGTAAGGGTAAGTGTTATGGTTAGGTTTAGTGTTAGGGTTAGGGTAAAGGTAAGGGTTAGGTTTAGGGTTAGGGTTAGGTTTAGGGTTAGGGTTAGGGTTAGGGTTAGGGTAAGGATAAATGTTGGGGTTAAGTTTGGGGTTAGGGTTAGAGTTAGGGTTAGGTTTAAGGTTAGGGTAAGGGTGTGGGTAAGGGTAAGGTTTAGGGTTAGGTTTAGGGTTAGGGTTAGGTGTAGGGTAAGGGTAAGGGTTAGGGTTAGGATTTGGGTTAGGGTTCGGGTTAGGTTTAGGGTTAGGTTAAGTGTAAGTGTTAGGGTTAGGGTTAGAGTAAGGGTTAGGGTTAGGGTTAGGGTTAGGGTTAGGGTAAGGTCAAGGTTTAGGATTAGGGTTAGCGTTAAGGTTAGGTTTAGGGTTAGGTTTAGGGTAAGGGTAAGGGTTACAGTTAGGGTTACGGTTAGGTTTAAGGTTAGGGTTAGGGTTAGGGTAAGGGTTAGGGTTAGGGTTAGGGTTAGGGTAAGGGTTAGGGTTAGGGTTAGGGTTAGATTTAGGTTTAGGGTTAGGGTAAGGGTAAGGGTTAGGGTTAGTGTTAGGGTTAGGTTAAGGGTTAGGGTTAGGGTTAGGGTAAGGGTTAGGGTGAGGGTTAGGGTAAGGGTTTGGGTTAGGGTTAGGTTTAGTTTTAGGGTTAGGGGTAAGGGTTAGGGTTAGGGTTAGGGTAGGGGCAAGGGTTAGGGTTAGGGTAAGGGTAAGGGTAAGGGTTAATTTTAGGGTTAGGGTTAGGGTTAGGGTTGAGATTAGGGTTAGACTAGGATTAGGGTAAGGGTTAGGGTTAGGGTTAGGTTTAGGGTAAGTGTTAGAGTAAGGGTTAGGGTTAGAGTTAGGTTTAGGGTATGGGTTAAGTTTAGGGTTAGGGTGAGGGTAAGGGTCAGGCTTAGGGTTAGGGTTAGGGTAAGGGTAAAGTTTAAGGTTAGGGTTAAGTTTATGGGTTAGTTATGGTTAGGTTTACGTTTATGGTTAGGTTTATGTTAAGGGCAAGGGTTACGTTCAGGGTTAAGGTTAGGTTTAGGGTTAGGGTTAGGGTTAGTTTTATGGTTAGGGTTAGGATAAGGGTAAGGGTTAGGGTTAGAGTTAAGGTTAGGGTAAGGGTAAGGGTTAGGGTTAGATTTAGGGTTAGGGTTAGGGTTAGGGTTAGGGTAAGGGTAAGGGTAATGGTTAGGGTAAGGGTTAGGGTTAGGTTTAGGTTTAGGGTTAGGGTTAAGGTTATGGTTAGGGTAAGTGTTAGGGTTAAGGTTAGGGTTAGGGTTAATGTTAGGGTTAGGTTTAGGGTAAGCGTAAGTGTTATGGTTAGGGTTAGGGTTAGGTTTAGGGTAAAGGTAAGGGTTAAGTTTAGGGTTAGGGTTAGGTTTAGGGTAAAGGTAAGGGTTAAGTTTAGGTTTAGGATTAGGTTTAGGGTTAGGGTTAGGGTTAGGGTTAGGGTTAGGGTTAGTGTAAGGATAAATGTTGGGGTTAAGTTTGGGGTTAGTGTTAGAGTTAGAGTTAGGTTTAAGGTTAGGGTAAGGGTGTGGGTTAGGGTAAGGTTTAGGGTGAGGTTTAGGGTTAGGGTTAGGTGTAGGGTAAGGGTAAGGGTTAGGGTTAGGATTTGGGTTAGGGTTAGGATTAGGGTTAGGCTTAGGGTTAGGTTAAGTGTAAGTGTTAGGGTTAGGGTTTGAGTAAGGGTTAGGGTTAGGGTTAGGGTTAGGGTTAGGGTAAGGTCAAGGTTTAGGATTAGGGTTAGCGTTAAGGTTAGGTTTAGGGTTAGGTTGAGGGTAAGGGTAAGGGTTACAGTTAGGGTTACGGTTAGGTTTAAGGTTAGGGTTAGGGTTAGGGTAAGGGTTAGGGTTAGGGTTAGGGTTAGGGTAAGGGTTAGGGTTAGGGTTAGGGTTAGAATTATGTTTAGGGTTAGGGTAAGGGTAAGGGTTAGGGTTAGTGTTAGGGTTAGGTTAAGGGTTAGGGTTAGGGTTAGGGTAAGGGTTAGGGTTAGGTTTAGGGTAAGGGTTAGGGTTAGGGTTAGGGTGCGGGTAAATGTAAGTGTTAGGGTTAGGGTTAGGTTTAGGGTAAGTGTTAGAGTAAGGGTTAGGGTTAGAGTTAGGTTTAGGGTATGGGTTTAGTTTAGGGTTAGGGTGAGGTAAGGGTAAGGGTTAGTGTTAGTGTTAGGGTAAGGGTAAAGTTTAGGGTTAGGGTTAAGGTTATGGGTTAGTGTTATGGTTAGTGTTAGGTTTAGGGTAAGGGCAAGGGTTACGTTCAGGTTTAAGGTTAGGTTTAGGTTTAGAGTTAGGGTTAGTTTTACGGTTAGGGTTAGGGTTGGGGTAAGGGTAAGGGTTTGGGTTAGGGTAAGGGTTAGTTTTAGGGTTAGGGGTAAGGGTTAGGGTTAGGGTTAGGTTTAGGGTTAGGGTTAGGTTAAGGGTAAGGGTTAGGGTTAGGATAACGGTTAGGGTAAGGGTAAGGGTAAGGGTTAATTTTAGGGTTAGGGTTAGGTTTAGGGTTGAGATTAGGGTTAGATTAGGATTAGGGTAAGGGTTAGGGTTAGGGTTAGGTTTATGGTAAGTGTTAGAGTAAGGGTTAGGGTTAGAGTTAGGTTTAGGTTATGGGTTAAGTTTAGGGTTAGGGTGAGGGTAAGGGTAAGGGTTAGGGTTAGGGTTAGGGTAAGGGTAAAGTTTAGGGTTAGGGTTACGTTTATGGGTTAGTGTTATGGTTAGGGTTAGGTTTAGCGTTAGGTTTAGGGTAAGGGCAAGCGTTACGTTCAGGCTTAAGGTTAGGTTTAGGGTTAGGGTTAGGGTTAGTTTTAGGGTTAGGGTTAGGATAAGGGTAAGAGTTAGGGTTAGAGTTAAGGTTAGGGTAAGGGTAAGGGTTAGGGTTAGAATTAGGGTTAGGGTTAGGGTTAAGGAAAGGGTAAGGGTAAGTGTAGGGTAAGGGTTAGGGTTAGGTTTAGGTTTAGGGTTAGGGTTAAGGTTATGGTTAGGGTAAGGGTTAGGGTTAAGGTTAGGGTTAGGGTTAGGGTTAGGTTTAGGGTTAGGGTAAGGGTAAGTGTTATGGTTAGGTTTAGGGTTAGGGTTAGGGTAAAGGTAATGGTTAAGTTTAGGGTTAGGGTTAGGTTTAGGGTTAGGGATAGGGTTAGGGTAAGGATAAATGTTGGGGTTAAGTTTGGGGTTAGGGTTAGAGTTAGGGTTAGGTTTAAGTTTAGGGTAAGGGTGTGGGTAAGGGTAAGGTTTAGGGTTAGGTTTAGGTTTAGGGTTAGGGTTTAGTTTAGGGTTAGGGTTAGGGTTAGGGTTAGGGTAAGGGTTGTGTTAGGGTTAGGGTTAGCGTTATGGTAAGGGTAAGGGTTAGGGTTAGGGTTAAGGTAAGGATAAGGGTTAGGGTTAGGGTTATGGTTAGGTTTAGCTTAAGGGTTAGGATTAGGTTTAGGGTAAGTGCAATTGTTAGGATTAGGGTTAGGGTTTGGTTTAGGGTTAGGGTTAGGGTTAGGTTTAGGGATAGGTTAAGGGTTAGGGTTAGGGTAAGTGTAAGTGTTAGGGTTAGAGTTAGGGTTAGGGTTAGGTTTAGGTTTAGGGTTAGTGTAAGGGTAAGGGTTAGATTTAGGGTTAGGGTTAGGGTTAAAGTAAGGGTAAGGGTTAGGGTTAGGTTTAGGGTTAGTGTTAAGGTTAGGGTAGGGTTAGGGTTAGGGTAAGGTTAAGGGTTAGGGTTAGGTTTAGGGTAAGGTTTAGGGTAAAGGTAAGGGTTAAGTTTATGGTTAGGGCTAGTTTTAGGGTTAGGGTTAGGGTTAAGGTAAGGATGAGGGTTAGGATTAAGTTTAGGGTTAGGGTTAGAGTTAGGGTAAGGTTTAAGGTTAGGGTTAGCATGTGGGTAAGGGTAAGGGTTAGGGTTAGGTTTAGGTTTAGGGTTAGGGTTACGGTTCTGGTTAGGGTTAGGGTAAGGGTAAGGTTAGGATTAGGTTTAGGGTTAGTGTTAGGTTAAGGGTTAGGGTTAGGGTTAGGGTTAAGGTTTGGGTTAGGTTTAGAGTTAGGCTTAGGTTTAGGGTTAGGTTTAGGGTTAGGGTTAGGGTTAGAGTTAGCTTTAGGGTTAGGGTAAGGGTAAGATTAGGGTTAGATTTAGGGTTAGTGTTAGGTTAAGGGTTAGGATTAGGGTTAGGGTAAGTGTTAGGGTTAGGGTTAGGGTTAGGCTAAGTGTTAGGTTAAGGGTTAGTGTTAGGGTTAAGTTAACTGTTGGGGTTAAGGTTAGGGTTAGGTTTAGGGTAAGGGTAAGTGTTAGGGTTAGGATTAGGGTGAGGGTAAGTGTTAGGGTTAGGGTTAGGGTTAGGTTTGGGGTAAGGGTAAGGGTTAGGTTTAGGGTTAGGGTTAGTTTTAGGGTTAGGGGTAAGGGGTAGGGTTAGGTTAAGTTTAGGGTTATTGTAAGGGTAAGGGTTAGGGTTAAGGTAAGTGTAAGGGTAAGGGTTAATTTTAGGGTTAGGGTTAGGGTTAGGGTTGAGATTAGGGTTACATTAGGGTTAGGTTAAGGGTTAGGTTTAGGGTTAGGGTTAGGGTAAGGGTAAGGTTTAGGGTTAGGTTTAGGGTTAGGGTTAGGTGTAGGGTAAGGGTAAGGGTTAGGGTTAGGATTAGGCTTAGGGTTAGGGTTAGGGTTAGGTTTAGGGTTAGGTTAAGTGTAAGTGTTATGGTTAGGGTTAGGTTTAGAGTAAGGGTTAGGGTTAGGGTTAGGGTTAGGGTAAGGTCAAGGTTTAGGATTAGGGTTAGGGTTAAGGTTAGGTTTAGGGTTAGGTTTAGGGTAAGGGTAAGGTTTACATTTAGGGTTACGGTTAGGTTTAAGGTTAGGGTTAGGGTTAGGGTAAGGGTTATGGTTATGGTTAGGGTTAGGGTAAGGGTTAGGGTTAGGGTTAGGGTTAGAGTTAGGTTTAGGTTTAGGGTAAGGGTAAGGGTTAGGGTTAGTGTTAGTTTTAGGTTAAGGGTTAGGGTTGGGTTAGGGTAAGGGTTAGGGTTAGGGTTAGGGTAAGGGTTAGGGTTAGGTTTAGGGTTCGGGTAAATGTAAGTGTTAGGGTTAGAGTTAGGTTTAGGGTAAGTGTTAGAGTAAGGGATAGGGTTAGAGTTAGGTTTAGGGTATGGGTTAAGTTTAAGTTTAGGGTGAGGGTAAGGGTAAGGGTTAGGGTTAGGATTAGGGTAAGGGTAAAGTTTAGGGTTAGGGTTAAGGTTATGGGTTAGTGTTATGGTTAGGGTTAGGTTTAGGGTTAGGTTTAGGGTAAGGGCAAGGGTTACGTTCAGAGTTAAGGTTAGGTTTAGGTTTAGGGTTAGGGTTAGTTTTAGGGTTAGGGTTAGGGTTGGGGTAAGGGTAAGGGTTAGGGTTAGGGTTAGGGTTAGTTTTAGAGTTAGGGGTAAGGGTTAGGGTTAGGGTTAGGTTTAGGGTTAGGGTTAGGGTAAGGGTAAGGGTTAGGGTTAGGGTTAGGGTAAGGGTAAGGGTAAGGGTAAGTGTTAATTTTAGGGTTATGGTTAGGGTTAGGGTTGATATTAGGGTTAGATTAGGATTAGGGTAAGGGTTAGGGTTAGGGTTAGGTTTAGGGTAAGTGTTAGAGTAAGGGTTAGGGTTAGAGTTAGGTTTAGGGTATGCGTTAAGTTTAGGGTTAGGGTGAGGGTAAGGGTAAGGGTTAGGGTTAGGGTTAGGGTAAGGGTAAAGTTTAGGGTTAGGGTTAAGGTTATGGGTTAGTGTTATAGTTAGGGTTAGGTTTAGGGTTAGGTTTAGGGTAAGGGCAAGGGTTACGTTCAGGGTTAAGGTTAGGTTTAGGGTTAGGGTTAGGGTTAGTTTTAGGGTTAGGGTTAGGATAAGGGCAAGGGTTAGGGTTAGAGTTAAGGTTAGGGTAAGGGTAAGGGTTAGGGTTAGATTTAGGGTTAGGGTTAGGGTTAGGGTAAGGGTAAGGGTAACGGTTAGGGTAAAGGTTAGGGTTAGGTTTAGGTTTAGGGTTAGGGTTAAGGTTATGGTTAGGGTAAGTGTTAGGGTTAAGGTTATGGTTAGGGTTAGGGTTAGGGTTAGGTTTAGGGTAAGGCTAAGTGTTATGGTTAGGTGTAGGGTTAGGGTTAGGGTAAAGGTAAGGGTTAAGTTTAGGGTTAGGGTTAGGTTTAGGGTTAGGGTTAGGGTTAGGGTTAGGGTAAGGATAAATGATGGGGTTAAGTTTGGGGTTAGGGTTAGAGTTAGGGTGAGGTTTAAGTTTAGGGTAAGGGTGTGGGTAAGGGTAAGGTTTATGGTTAGGTTTAGGTTTAGGGTTAGGGTTACGGTTAGGGTTAGGTTTAGGGTTAGGGTAAGGGTTGTGTTAGGGTTAGGGTTAGCGTTATGGTAAGGGTAAGGGTTAGGGTTAGGGTTAAGGTAAGGATAAGGGTTAGGGTTAGGGTTAGGGTTAGGTTTAGCTTAAGGGTTAGGGTTAGGTTTAGGGTAAGGGCAATTGTTAGGTTTAGGGTTAGGCTTCGGTTTAGGGTTAGGGTTAGCGTTAGGTTTAGGGTTAGGTTAAGGGGTAGGGTTAGGATTAGGGTAAGTGTTAGTGTTAGGGTTAGAGTTAGGGTTAGGGTTAGGTTTAGGTTTAGGGTTAGTGTAAGGGTAAGGGTTAGATTTAGGGTTAGGGTTAGGGTTAGGGTAAGGGTAAGGGTTAGGGTTAGGTTTAGGGTTAGTGTTAAGGTTAGGGTAGGGTTAGGGTTAGGGTAAGGTTAAGGGTTAGGGTTATGTTTAGGGCAAGGTTTAGGGTAAAGGTAAGGGTTAAGTTTAGGGTTAGGCTTAGTTTTAGGGTTAGGGTTAGGGTTAGGATAAAGATGAGGGTTAGGGTTAAGTTTAGGGTTAGGGTTAGAGTTATGCTAAGGTTTAAGGTTAGGGTTAGGGTGTGGGTAAGGGTAAGGGTTAGGGTTAGGTTTAGGGTTAGGGATAGGGTTACGGTTCGGGTTAGGGTTAGGGTAAGGGTAAGGTTAGGGTTAGGTTTAGGGTTAGTGTTAGGTTAAGGGTTACGGTTAGGGTTAAGGTTAGGGTTAAGGTTTGGGTTAGGGTTAGAGTTAGGCTTAGGTTTAGGGTTAGGTTTAGGGTTAGGGTTAGGGTTACAATTAGGTTTAGGTTTAGGGTAAGGTTAAGGTTAGGGTTAGGTTTAGGGTTAGTGTTAGGTTAATGGTTAGGGTTAGGGTTAGGGTAAGTGTTAGGGTTAGGGTTAGGGTTAGGCTAAGTGTTAGGTTAAGGGTTAGTGTTAGGGTTAAGTTAACTGTTGGGGTTAAGGATAGGGTTAGGTTTAGGGTAAGGGTAAGGGTTAGGGTTAGGATTAGGGTGAGGGTAAGTGTTAGGGTTAGGGTTAGGGTTAGCGTTAGGGTTGGGGTAAGGGTAAGGGTTAGGTTTAGTGTTAGGGTTAGTTTTAGGGTTAGGGGTAAGGGTTAGGGTTAGGGTTAGTTTTAGGGTTAGGGTTATTGTAAGGGTAAGGTTTAGGGTTAGGGTTAGGGTAAGGGTAAGGGTAAGGGTTAATTCTAGGGTTAGGGTTAGGCTTAGGATTGAGATTAGGGTTAGATTAGGATTAGGGTAAGGGTTAGGGTTAGGGTTAGGGTAAGGGTAAGGTTTAGGGTTAGGGTTAGGGTTAGGGTTAGGTGTAGGGTAAGGGTAAGGGTTAGGGTTAGGTTTAGGGTTAGGGTTAGGGTTAGGGTAAGGTCAAGGTTTAGGATTAGGGTTAGGGTTAAGGTTAGGTTTAGGGTTAGGTTTAGTGTAAGGGTAAGGTTTACGGTTAGGGTTACGGTTAGGTTTAAGGTTAGGGTTAGGGTTAGGGTAAGGTTTAGGGTTAGGGTTATGGTAAGGGTAAGGGTAAGGGTTAGGGTAAAGTTTAGGGTTAGGTTTAGGTTTAGGGTTAGGGTTATAGTTATGGTTAGGGTAAGGGTTAGGGTTAAGGTTAGGGTTAGGGTTAGGTTTAGGGTTAGGTTTAGGGTAAGGGTAAGGGTTATGGTTAGGTTTAGGGTTAGGGTTAGGGTAAAGGTAAGGGTTAAGTTTCGGTTAGGTTTAGGGTTAGGGTTAGGTTTAGGGTTAGGGTAAGGATAAATGTTGGGGTTAAGTTTGGGGTTAGGGTCAGAGTTAGGGTTAGGTTTAAGGTTAGGGTAAGGGTGTGGGTAAGGGTAAGGTTTTGGGTTAGGTTTAGGTTTAGGGTTAGGGTTACGGTTAGGGTTAGGGTTAGGGTTAGGGTTAGGGTAAGGGTTAGGGTTAGGGTTAGGGTTAGGGTTAGGTGTAGGGTAAGGGTAAGGGTTAGGGTTAGGATTAGGGTTAGGGTTAGGGTTAGGGTTAGGTTTAGGGTTAGGTTAAGTGTAAGTGTTAGGGTTAGGGTTAGGGTTAGAGTAAGGGTTAGGGTTAGGGTTAGGGTTAGGGTTAGGGTTAGGGTAAGGTCAAGGTTTAGGATTAGGGTTAGGTTTAAGGTTAGGTTTAGGGTTAGGTTTAGGGTAAGGGTAAGGTTTACGGTTAGGGTTATGGTTAGGTTTAAGGTTAGGGTTAGGGTTAGGGTAATGGTTAGGGTTACGGTTAGGGTTACGGTAAGGGTTAGGGTTAGGGTTACGGTAAGGGTTAGGGTTACAGTTAGGATTAGAGTTAGGTTTAGGGTTATGGTAAAGGTAAGGGTTAGGGTTAGTGTTAGGGTTAGGTTAAGGGTTAGGGTTAGGGTTAGGGTAAGGGTTAGGGTTAGGATTTGCGTAAGGGTTAGGGTTAGGGTTAGGGTTCGGGTAAATGTAAGTGTTAGGGTTAGGGTTAGGTTTAGGGTAAGTGTTAGAGTAAGGGTTAGGGTTAGAGTTAGGTTTAGGGTATGGGTTAAGTTTAGGGTTAGGGTGAGGGTAAGGGTAAGGGTTAGGGTTAGGTTTAGGGTAAGGGTAAAGTTTAGGGTTATTGTTAAGGTTATGGGTAAGTGTTATGATTAGGGTTAGGTTTAGGGTTAAGTTTAGGGTAAGGGCAAGGGTTACGTTCAGGGTTAAGGTTAGGTTTAGGTTTAGGGTTAGGGTTAGTTTTAGGGTTAGGGTTAGGGTTGGGGTAAGGGTAAGGGTTAGGGTTAGGGTTAGGGTTAGTTTTAGAGTTAGGGGTAAGGGTTAGGGTTAGGGTTAGGTTTAGGGTTAGGGTTAGGGTAAGGGTAAGGGTTAGGGTTAGGGTTAGGGTAAGGGTAAGGGTAAGGGTAAGTGTTAATTTTAGGGTTATGGTTAGGGTTAGGGTTGATATTAGGGTTAGATTAGGATTAGGGTAAGGGTTAGGGTTAGGGTTAGGTTTAGGGTAAGTGTTAGAGTAAGGGTTAGGGTTAGAGTTAGGTTTAGGGTATGCGTTAAGTTTAGGGTTAGGGTGAGGGTAAGGGTAAGGGTTAGGGTTAGGGTTAGGGTAAGGGTAAAGTTTAGGGTTAGGGTTAAGGTTATGGGTTAGTGTTATAGTTAGGGTTAGGTTTAGGGTTAGGTTTAGGGTAAGGGCAAGGGTTACGTTCAGGGTTAAGGTTAGGTTTAGGGTTAGGGTTAGGGTTAGTTTTAGGGTTAGGGTTAGGATAAGGGCAAGGGTTAGGGTTAGAGTTAAGGTTAGGGTAAGGGTAAGGGTTAGGGTTAGATTTAGGGTTAGGGTTAGGGTTAGGGTAAGGGTAAGGGTAACGGTTAGGGTAAAGGTTAGGGTTAGGTTTAGGTTTAGGGTTAGGGTTAAGGTTATGGTTAGGGTAAGTGTTAGGGTTAAGGTTATGGTTAGGGTTAGGGTTAGGGTTAGGTTTAGGGTAAGGCTAAGTGTTATGGTTAGGTGTAGGGTTAGGGTTAGGGTAAAGGTAAGGGTTAAGTTTAGGGTTAGGGTTAGGTTTAGGGTTAGGGTTAGGGTTAGGGTTAGGGTAAGGATAAATGATGGGGTTAAGTTTGGGGTTAGGGTTAGAGTTAGGGTGAGGTTTAAGTTTAGGGTAAGGGTGTGGGTAAGGGTAAGGTTTATGGTTAGGTTTAGGTTTAGGGTTAGGGTTACGGTTAGGGTTAGGTTTAGGGTTAGGGTAAGGGTTGTGTTAGGGTTAGGGTTAGCGTTATGGTAAGGGTAAGGGTTAGGGTTAGGGTTAAGGTAAGGATAAGGGTTAGGGTTAGGGTTAGGGTTAGGTTTAGCTTAAGGGTTAGGGTTAGGTTTAGGGTAAGGGCAATTGTTAGGTTTAGGGTTAGGCTTCGGTTTAGGGTTAGGGTTAGCGTTAGGTTTAGGGTTAGGTTAAGGGGTAGGGTTAGGATTAGGGTAAGTGTTAGTGTTAGGGTTAGAGTTAGGGTTAGGGTTAGGTTTAGGTTTAGGGTTAGTGTAAGGGTAAGGGTTAGATTTAGGGTTAGGGTTAGGGTTAGGGTAAGGGTAAGGGTTAGGGTTAGGTTTAGGGTTAGTGTTAAGGTTAGGGTAGGGTTAGGGTTAGGGTAAGGTTAAGGGTTAGGGTTATGTTTAGGGCAAGGTTTAGGGTAAAGGTAAGGGTTAAGTTTAGGGTTAGGCTTAGTTTTAGGGTTAGGGTTAGGGTTAGGATAAAGATGAGGGTTAGGGTTAAGTTTAGGGTTAGGGTTAGAGTTATGCTAAGGTTTAAGGTTAGGGTTAGGGTGTGGGTAAGGGTAAGGGTTAGGGTTAGGTTTAGGGTTAGGGATAGGGTTACGGTTCGGGTTAGGGTTAGGGTAAGGGTAAGGTTAGGGTTAGGTTTAGGGTTAGTGTTAGGTTAAGGGTTACGGTTAGGGTTAAGGTTAGGGTTAAGGTTTGGGTTAGGGTTAGAGTTAGGCTTAGGTTTAGGGTTAGGTTTAGGGTTAGGGTTAGGGTTACAATTAGGTTTAGGTTTAGGGTAAGGTTAAGGTTAGGGTTAGGTTTAGGGTTAGTGTTAGGTTAATGGTTAGGGTTAGGGTTAGGGTAAGTGTTAGGGTTAGGGTTAGGGTTAGGCTAAGTGTTAGGTTAAGGGTTAGTGTTAGGGTTAAGTTAACTGTTGGGGTTAAGGATAGGGTTAGGTTTAGGGTAAGGGTAAGGGTTAGGGTTAGGATTAGGGTGAGGGTAAGTGTTAGGGTTAGGGTTAGGGTTAGCGTTAGGGTTGGGGTAAGGGTAAGGGTTAGGTTTAGTGTTAGGGTTAGTTTTAGGGTTAGGGGTAAGGGTTAGGGTTAGGGTTAGTTTTAGGGTTAGGGTTATTGTAAGGGTAAGGTTTAGGGTTAGGGTTAGGGTAAGGGTAAGGGTAAGGGTTAATTCTAGGGTTAGGGTTAGGCTTAGGATTGAGATTAGGGTTAGATTAGGATTAGGGTAAGGGTTAGGGTTAGGGTTAGGGTAAGGGTAAGGTTTAGGGTTAGGGTTAGGGTTAGGGTTAGGTGTAGGGTAAGGGTAAGGGTTAGGGTTAGGTTTAGGGTTAGGGTTAGGGTTAGGGTAAGGTCAAGGTTTAGGATTAGGGTTAGGGTTAAGGTTAGGTTTAGGGTTAGGTTTAGTGTAAGGGTAAGGTTTACGGTTAGGGTTACGGTTAGGTTTAAGGTTAGGGTTAGGGTTAGGGTAAGGTTTAGGGTTAGGGTTATGGTAAGGGTAAGGGTAAGGGTTAGGGTAAAGTTTAGGGTTAGGTTTAGGTTTAGGGTTAGGGTTATAGTTATGGTTAGGGTAAGGGTTAGGGTTAAGGTTAGGGTTAGGGTTAGGTTTAGGGTTAGGTTTAGGGTAAGGGTAAGGGTTATGGTTAGGTTTAGGGTTAGGGTTAGGGTAAAGGTAAGGGTTAAGTTTCGGTTAGGTTTAGGGTTAGGGTTAGGTTTAGGGTTAGGGTAAGGATAAATGTTGGGGTTAAGTTTGGGGTTAGGGTCAGAGTTAGGGTTAGGTTTAAGGTTAGGGTAAGGGTGTGGGTAAGGGTAAGGTTTTGGGTTAGGTTTAGGTTTAGGGTTAGGGTTACGGTTAGGGTTAGGGTTAGGGTTAGGGTTAGGGTAAGGGTTAGGGTTAGGGTTAGGGTTAGGGTTAGGTGTAGGGTAAGGGTAAGGGTTAGGGTTAGGATTAGGGTTAGGGTTAGGGTTAGGGTTAGGTTTAGGGTTAGGTTAAGTGTAAGTGTTAGGGTTAGGGTTAGGGTTAGAGTAAGGGTTAGGGTTAGGGTTAGGGTTAGGGTTAGGGTTAGGGTAAGGTCAAGGTTTAGGATTAGGGTTAGGTTTAAGGTTAGGTTTAGGGTTAGGTTTAGGGTAAGGGTAAGGTTTACGGTTAGGGTTATGGTTAGGTTTAAGGTTAGGGTTAGGGTTAGGGTAATGGTTAGGGTTACGGTTAGGGTTACGGTAAGGGTTAGGGTTAGGGTTACGGTAAGGGTTAGGGTTACAGTTAGGATTAGAGTTAGGTTTAGGGTTATGGTAAAGGTAAGGGTTAGGGTTAGTGTTAGGGTTAGGTTAAGGGTTAGGGTTAGGGTTAGGGTAAGGGTTAGGGTTAGGATTTGCGTAAGGGTTAGGGTTAGGGTTAGGGTTCGGGTAAATGTAAGTGTTAGGGTTAGGGTTAGGTTTAGGGTAAGTGTTAGAGTAAGGGTTAGGGTTAGAGTTAGGTTTAGGGTATGGGTTAAGTTTAGGGTTAGGGTGAGGGTAAGGGTAAGGGTTAGGGTTAGGTTTAGGGTAAGGGTAAAGTTTAGGGTTATTGTTAAGGTTATGGGTAAGTGTTATGATTAGGGTTAGGTTTAGGGTTAAGTTTAGGGTAAGGGCAAGGGTTACGTTCAGGGTTAAGGTTAGGTTTAGGTTTAGGGTTAGGGTTAGTTTTAGGGTTAGGGTTAGGGTTGGGGTAAGGGTAAGGGTTAGGGTTAGGGTTAGGGTTAGTTTTAGAGTTAGGGGTAAGGGTTAGGGTTAGGGTTAGGTTTAGGGTTAGGGTTAGGGTAAGGGTAAGGGTTAGGGTTAGGGTTAGGGTAAGGGTAAGGGTAAGGGTAAGTGTTAATTTTAGGGTTATGGTTAGGGTTAGGGTTGATATTAGGGTTAGATTAGGATTAGGGTAAGGGTTAGGGTTAGGGTTAGGTTTAGGGTAAGTGTTAGAGTAAGGGTTAGGGTTAGAGTTAGGTTTAGGGTATGCGTTAAGTTTAGGGTTAGGGTGAGGGTAAGGGTAAGGGTTAGGGTTAGGGTTAGGGTAAGGGTAAAGTTTAGGGTTAGGGTTAAGGTTATGGGTTAGTGTTATAGTTAGGGTTAGGTTTAGGGTTAGGTTTAGGGTAAGGGCAAGGGTTACGTTCAGGGTTAAGGTTAGGTTTAGGGTTAGGGTTAGGGTTAGTTTTAGGGTTAGGGTTAGGATAAGGGCAAGGGTTAGGGTTAGAGTTAAGGTTAGGGTAAGGGTAAGGGTTAGGGTTAGATTTAGGGTTAGGGTTAGGGTTAGGGTAAGGGTAAGGGTAACGGTTAGGGTAAAGGTTAGGGTTAGGTTTAGGTTTAGGGTTAGGGTTAAGGTTATGGTTAGGGTAAGTGTTAGGGTTAAGGTTATGGTTAGGGTTAGGGTTAGGGTTAGGTTTAGGGTAAGGCTAAGTGTTATGGTTAGGTGTAGGGTTAGGGTTAGGGTAAAGGTAAGGGTTAAGTTTAGGGTTAGGGTTAGGTTTAGGGTTAGGGTTAGGGTTAGGGTTAGGGTAAGGATAAATGATGGGGTTAAGTTTGGGGTTAGGGTTAGAGTTAGGGTGAGGTTTAAGTTTAGGGTAAGGGTGTGGGTAAGGGTAAGGTTTATGGTTAGGTTTAGGTTTAGGGTTAGGGTTACGGTTAGGGTTAGGTTTAGGGTTAGGGTAAGGGTTGTGTTAGGGTTAGGGTTAGCGTTATGGTAAGGGTAAGGGTTAGGGTTAGGGTTAAGGTAAGGATAAGGGTTAGGGTTAGGGTTAGGGTTAGGTTTAGCTTAAGGGTTAGGGTTAGGTTTAGGGTAAGGGCAATTGTTAGGTTTAGGGTTAGGCTTCGGTTTAGGGTTAGGGTTAGCGTTAGGTTTAGGGTTAGGTTAAGGGGTAGGGTTAGGATTAGGGTAAGTGTTAGTGTTAGGGTTAGAGTTAGGGTTAGGGTTAGGTTTAGGTTTAGGGTTAGTGTAAGGGTAAGGGTTAGATTTAGGGTTAGGGTTAGGGTTAGGGTAAGGGTAAGGGTTAGGGTTAGGTTTAGGGTTAGTGTTAAGGTTAGGGTAGGGTTAGGGTTAGGGTAAGGTTAAGGGTTAGGGTTATGTTTAGGGCAAGGTTTAGGGTAAAGGTAAGGGTTAAGTTTAGGGTTAGGCTTAGTTTTAGGGTTAGGGTTAGGGTTAGGATAAAGATGAGGGTTAGGGTTAAGTTTAGGGTTAGGGTTAGAGTTATGCTAAGGTTTAAGGTTAGGGTTAGGGTGTGGGTAAGGGTAAGGGTTAGGGTTAGGTTTAGGGTTAGGGATAGGGTTACGGTTCGGGTTAGGGTTAGGGTAAGGGTAAGGTTAGGGTTAGGTTTAGGGTTAGTGTTAGGTTAAGGGTTACGGTTAGGGTTAAGGTTAGGGTTAAGGTTTGGGTTAGGGTTAGAGTTAGGCTTAGGTTTAGGGTTAGGTTTAGGGTTAGGGTTAGGGTTACAATTAGGTTTAGGTTTAGGGTAAGGTTAAGGTTAGGGTTAGGTTTAGGGTTAGTGTTAGGTTAATGGTTAGGGTTAGGGTTAGGGTAAGTGTTAGGGTTAGGGTTAGGGTTAGGCTAAGTGTTAGGTTAAGGGTTAGTGTTAGGGTTAAGTTAACTGTTGGGGTTAAGGATAGGGTTAGGTTTAGGGTAAGGGTAAGGGTTAGGGTTAGGATTAGGGTGAGGGTAAGTGTTAGGGTTAGGGTTAGGGTTAGCGTTAGGGTTGGGGTAAGGGTAAGGGTTAGGTTTAGTGTTAGGGTTAGTTTTAGGGTTAGGGGTAAGGGTTAGGGTTAGGGTTAGTTTTAGGGTTAGGGTTATTGTAAGGGTAAGGTTTAGGGTTAGGGTTAGGGTAAGGGTAAGGGTAAGGGTTAATTCTAGGGTTAGGGTTAGGCTTAGGATTGAGATTAGGGTTAGATTAGGATTAGGGTAAGGGTTAGGGTTAGGGTTAGGGTAAGGGTAAGGTTTAGGGTTAGGGTTAGGGTTAGGGTTAGGTGTAGGGTAAGGGTAAGGGTTAGGGTTAGGTTTAGGGTTAGGGTTAGGGTTAGGGTAAGGTCAAGGTTTAGGATTAGGGTTAGGGTTAAGGTTAGGTTTAGGGTTAGGTTTAGTGTAAGGGTAAGGTTTACGGTTAGGGTTACGGTTAGGTTTAAGGTTAGGGTTAGGGTTAGGGTAAGGTTTAGGGTTAGGGTTATGGTAAGGGTAAGGGTAAGGGTTAGGGTAAAGTTTAGGGTTAGGTTTAGGTTTAGGGTTAGGGTTATAGTTATGGTTAGGGTAAGGGTTAGGGTTAAGGTTAGGGTTAGGGTTAGGTTTAGGGTTAGGTTTAGGGTAAGGGTAAGGGTTATGGTTAGGTTTAGGGTTAGGGTTAGGGTAAAGGTAAGGGTTAAGTTTCGGTTAGGTTTAGGGTTAGGGTTAGGTTTAGGGTTAGGGTAAGGATAAATGTTGGGGTTAAGTTTGGGGTTAGGGTCAGAGTTAGGGTTAGGTTTAAGGTTAGGGTAAGGGTGTGGGTAAGGGTAAGGTTTTGGGTTAGGTTTAGGTTTAGGGTTAGGGTTACGGTTAGGGTTAGGGTTAGGGTTAGGGTTAGGGTAAGGGTTAGGGTTAGGGTTAGGGTTAGGGTTAGGTGTAGGGTAAGGGTAAGGGTTAGGGTTAGGATTAGGGTTAGGGTTAGGGTTAGGGTTAGGTTTAGGGTTAGGTTAAGTGTAAGTGTTAGGGTTAGGGTTAGGGTTAGAGTAAGGGTTAGGGTTAGGGTTAGGGTTAGGGTTAGGGTTAGGGTAAGGTCAAGGTTTAGGATTAGGGTTAGGTTTAAGGTTAGGTTTAGGGTTAGGTTTAGGGTAAGGGTAAGGTTTACGGTTAGGGTTATGGTTAGGTTTAAGGTTAGGGTTAGGGTTAGGGTAATGGTTAGGGTTACGGTTAGGGTTACGGTAAGGGTTAGGGTTAGGGTTACGGTAAGGGTTAGGGTTACAGTTAGGATTAGAGTTAGGTTTAGGGTTATGGTAAAGGTAAGGGTTAGGGTTAGTGTTAGGGTTAGGTTAAGGGTTAGGGTTAGGGTTAGGGTAAGGGTTAGGGTTAGGATTTGCGTAAGGGTTAGGGTTAGGGTTAGGGTTCGGGTAAATGTAAGTGTTAGGGTTAGGGTTAGGTTTAGGGTAAGTGTTAGAGTAAGGGTTAGGGTTAGAGTTAGGTTTAGGGTATGGGTTAAGTTTAGGGTTAGGGTGAGGGTAAGGGTAAGGGTTAGGGTTAGGTTTAGGGTAAGGGTAAAGTTTAGGGTTATTGTTAAGGTTATGGGTAAGTGTTATGATTAGGGTTAGGTTTAGGGTTAAGTTTAGGGTAAGGGCAAGGGTTACGTTCAGGGTTAAGGTTAGGTTTAGGTTTAGGGTTATGGTTAGTTTTAGAGTTTGGGTTAGGGTTGGGGTAAGGGTAAGGGTTAGGGTTAGGGTTCGGGTTAGTTTTAGGGTTAGGGGTCAGGGTTAGGGTTAGGGTTAGGTTTAGGGTTAGGGTTAAGGTAACTGTAAGGGTTAGGGTTAGGGTTAGGGTTAGGGTAAGGGTAAGGGTAAGGGTTAATTTTAGGGTTAAGGTTAGGGTTAGGTTTGAGATTAGTGTTAGATTAGGATTAGGGTAAGGGTTAGGGTTAGGGTTAGGTTTAGGGTAAGTGTTAGAGTAAGGGTTAGGGTTAGAATGAGGTTTAGGGTATGGGTTACGTTTAGGGTTAGGGTGAGGTAAGGGTAAGGGTAGGGTTAGGGTTAGGGTAAGGGTAAAGTTTATGGTTAGGGTTAAGGTTATGGGTTAGTGTTATGGTTAGGGTTAGGTTTAGTGTTAGGTTTAGGGTAAGGGCAAGGGTTACATTCAGGTTTAAGGTTAGGTTTAGTGTTAGGGTTAGGGTTAATTTTATGGTTAGGGTTAGGATAAGGGTAAGGGTTAGGGTTAGAGTTAAGGTTAGGGTAAGGGTAAGGGTTAGGGTTAGATTTAGGGTTAGGGTTAGGGTTAGGGTAAGGGTAAGGGTAAGGTTTAGGGTAAAGTTTAGGGTTAGGTTTAGGTTTAGGGTTAGGGTTATGGTTATGGTTTGGGTAAGAGTTAGGGTTAAGGTTAGGGTTAGGGTTAGGTTTAGGGTAAGGGTAAGGGTTATGATTAGGTTTAGGGTTAGGGTTAGGGTAAAGGTAAGGGTTAAGTTTTGGGTTAGGTTTAGGGTTAGGTTTAGGGTTAGGGTTACGGTAAGGATAAATGTTGGGGTTAAGTTTGGGGTTAGGGTTAGAGTTAGGGTTAGGTTTAAGGTTAGGGTAAGGGTGTGGGTAAGGGTAAGGTTTAGGGTTAGGTTTAGGTTTAGGGTTAGGGTTACGGTTAGGGTTAGGGTTAGGGTTAGGGTTAGGGTTAGGGTAAGGGTTAGGGTAAGGGTTAGGGTTAGGGTTAGGGTTAGGTGTCGGTTAAGGGTAAGGGTTAGGGTAAGGATTAGGGTTAGGGTTAGGGTTAGGGTTAGGTTTAGGGTTAGGTTAAGTGTAAGTGTTAGGGTTAGGGTTAGGGTTAGAGTAAGGGTTAGGGTTAGGGTTAGGGTTAGGGTAAGGTCAAGGTTTAGGATTAGGGTTAGGGTTAAGGTTAGGTTTAGGGTTAGGTTGAGGGTAAGGGTAAGGTTTACGGTTAGGGTTACGGTTAGGTTTAAGGTTAGGGTTAGGGTTAGGGTAAGGGTTAGGTTTAGGGTTAGGTTTACGGTAAGGGTTAGGGTTACAGTTAGGGTTAGAGTTAGGTTTAGGGTTATGGTAAGGGTAAGGGTTAGGGTTAGTGTTAGGGTTAGGTTAAGGGTTAGGGTTAGGGTTAGGGTAAGGGTTAGGGTTAGGGTTAGGTTAAGGGTTAGGGTTAGGGTTAGGGTTCGGGTAAATGTAAGTGTTAGGGTTAGGGTTAGGTTTAGGGTAAGTGTTAGAGTAAGGGTTAGGGTTAGAGTTAGGTTTAGGGTATGGGTTAAATTTAGGGTTAGGGTGAGGGTAAGGGTAAGGGTTAGGGTTAGGTTTAGGGTAAGGGTAAAGTTTAGGGTTATTGTTAAGGTTATGGGTTAGTGTTATGGTTAGGGTTAGGTTTAGGGTTAGGTTTAGGGTAAGGGCAAGGGTTACGTTCAGGGTTAAGGTTAGGTTTAGGTTTAGGGTTATGGTTAGTTTTACGGTTAGGGTTAGGGTTGGGGTAAAGGTAAGGGTTAGGGTTAGGGTTAGGGTTAGTTTTAGGGTTAGAGGTAAGGGTTAGGGTTAGGGTTAGTTTTAGGGTTAGGGTTAAGGTAACTGTAAGGGTTAGGGTTAGGGTTAGGGTTAGGGTAAGGGTAAGGGTTAATTTTAGTGTTAGGGTTAGGTTTAGGGTTGTGATTAGATTTAGATTAGGATTAGAGTAAGGGTTAGGGTTAGGGTTAGGTTTAGGGTAAGTGTTAGAGTAAGGGTTAGGGTTAGAATGAGGTTTAGGGTATGGGTTAAGTTTAGGGTTAGGGTGAGGTAAGGGTAAGGGTTAGGGTTAGGGTTAGGGTAAGGATAAATGTTGGGGTTAAGTTTAGGGTTAGGGTTAGAGTTAGGGTTAGGTTTAAGGTTAGGGTAAGGTGTGGGTAAGGGTAAGGTTTAGGGTTCGGTTTAGGTTTAGGGTTAGGGTTACGGTTAGGGTTAGGGTTAGGGTAAGGGTTAGGGTTAGGGTAAGGGTAAGGTTTAGGCTTAGGGTTAGGGTTAGGGTTAAGGTTTAGGGTTAGGGTAAGTGTAAGGGTTTGGGTTAGGGTTAGGGTTACAGTAAGGGTTAGGTTTAGGGTTAGGGTAAGGGCAAGGGTTAGGGTTAGGGTTAGGGTTAGGTTTAGGGTAAGGGTAAAGGTTAGGGTAAGGGTTAGGGTTAGGGTTAGGGTAAGGGTAAGGGTTAGGGTTAGGGTTAGGGTAAGGGTTAGGGTTAGGGTTAGGGTTAGAGTTAGGTTTAGGGTTAGGATAAGGGATAGAGTTAGGGTTAGGGGTAGGTTAAGTGTTAGGGTTAGGGGTTAGGGTTATTGTTAGCGTAAGGTTAGGGTTATGTTTAGGGTTAGGGTTAGGGTTAGTTTTAGGGTTAGGTTTAGGTTAGGTTTAGGGGTAGGGTTAGTGTTAGGGTAAGGGTAAGGGTTAGGGTTAGGGTAAGGGTAAGTGTTAGGCTTAGTGTTAGGTTTAGGATTAGGGTTAGGGTAAGGGTTAGGGTTAGGGTTAGGGTAAGGGTAAGTGTTAGGGTTAGGGTTAGGGTTAGGGTTAGGTTTAGGGTAAGGTTTAGGGTTAGGTTTAGTGTAAGTGTAAGCTTTAGGGTTAGGGTTAGGGTTAGGGTTAGGGTTAGGGTAATGGTTAGGGTTAGGGTTAGGGCTAGGTTTCGGTTTAAGGTTAGGGTTAGGTTAGGCTAACAGTAACGGTTAGGGTTAACTTTAGGGTTAGGGTTAGGTTTAGGGTTAGGGTTAGGGTTAGGGTAAGGGCACGGTTTAGGGTTAGGATTAGGGTTAGGGTTAGGTTAAGGGCAAGGGATAGGGTTAGGATTAGGGTTGGGGGTTAGGGTAAGGGTTAGGGTAAGTGTTCTGTTTAGGGTTAGGTTTAGGGTAAGGAAAAAGTTTAGGGTTAAGGTTATTGTTATGGGTTAGGGTTAGGGTTAGGGTTAGTGTACAGGCAATTGTTAGGTTTAGGGTTAGGGTTTGGTTTAGGGTTAGGGTTAGGGTTAGGTTTAGGGTTAGGTTAAGGGTTTTAGGGTAAGGGTAAGGGTTAGGGTTAGAGTTATGGTTAGGGTAAGGGTAAGGGTTAGGGTTAGGTTTAGGGTTAGGGTTAGTGTAAGTGTAAGCGTTACATTTAGGGTTAGGTTTAGGGTTAGGGTAAGGGTAAGGGTTAGGGTTAGGGTTAGGGTTAGGTTTAGGGTTAGGCTTAGGGTTAGGGTTAGGGTAAGGGTTAGGGTTATGGTTAGGGTTAGGGTTAGGGAAAGGTTAAGGGTTAGGATTAGGGTATAGGTAAGGGTTAATTTTATTGTTAGGGTTAGGGTTAGGGTAAGGATAAGGGTTAGGGTTAAGTTTAGGGTTACGGTTAGAGTTAGGGTTAGCTTTAATTTTAGGGTTAGGGTGTGGGTAAGGTTAAGGGTTAGGGTTAGGTTTAGGGTTAGGGTTAGGGTTACGGTTAGGGTTAGGGTTAGGGTAAGGGTAAGGTTCGGGTTAGGTTTAGGGTTAGTGTTAGGTTAAGGGTTAGTGTTAGGTGTTAGGGTTAGGGTTCGGGTAAGGGTAAGGGTTTGGGTTAGGGTTAGGGTTAAGGTTAGGGTTATTGTTAGGGTTGGGTTTGGGTTTAGGGTTAGAGTTAGGTTTAGGGTTAGGGTAACGGTAAGGTTAGGGTTAGGTTTAGGGTTAGTGTTAGGTAAGGGTTAGGGTTAGGGTTTAGGGTTAGGGTTAGTGTTAGGGTAAGGGTTAGGGTTAGGGTTAGGGTTAAGGTTATGGTTTAGGGTTAGGGTTAGGGTTAGGGTAATCTTTAGGGTTAGGGTTAGGGTAAGGGTTAGCGTTAGGGTCAGGGTTTGGGTTAGAGTTAGGGTTACGCTTAGGGTAAGAGTAAGGGTTAGGGTAGGTTTAGGGTTAGGGATTAGGGTTAGGGTTAGGGTTAGGGTAAGGGTTAGGGTTAGATTAGGGTAAGGGTTAGGGTTAGGGTAAGTGTAAGTGTTAGGGTTAGAGTTAGGTTTAGGGTAAGTGTTAGGGTAAGGGTTTGGGTTAGGGTTAGGTGTAGGGTTTGGGTTAAGTTTAGGGTTAGGGTTTGGGTAAGTGTAAGGTTTAGGGTTAGGGTTAGGGTTAGGGTAAGTGTTCTGGTTAGGGTTAGGGTCAGGGTAAGGATAAAGGTTAGCTTTAGGGTTATGGGTTCATGGTTAGGGTTAGGTTTGGGTTAAGGGCAAGGGTTAGGTTTAGGGGTAGGGTTAGTTTTACTGTTAGGGTTAGGTTTAGGGTTAGGTTAGGGTAAGGGTAAAGGTTAGGGTTAGAGTTATGGTTAAGGTAATGGTAAGGGTTAGGGTTAGGTTAGGGTTAGGGGTAGTGTAAGGGTAAGGGTTAGATTTAGTGTTAGTTTTAGGGTAAGGGGAAGGATAATGGTTAGGTTTATGGTTAGGGTTAGGTTTAGGGTTAGGGTTTGGGTTAGTGTTAGGATTAGGGTTAGGGTTAGGGTTAAGGTTAGTGTTAGGGTTAGGGTTAGGGTTAGGGTAAGGGTAAGGGTTAAGGTTAGGTTTAGGGTTAGGGTTAGGGTAAAGGTAAGGGTTAAGTTTAGGGTTAGGGTTAGGTTTAGGGTTAGGGTTAGGGTTAGGGTTATAATAAGGATAAGGTTTAGGGTTAAGTTAGGGTTAGGGTTAGAGTTAGGGTTAAGTTTAAAGTTAGGGTTAGGGTGTTCGTAAGGCTAAGGTTTAGGGTTAGGGTTAGGGTAAGGTTAAGTGTTAGGGTTAGGGTTAGGTTTAGGGTAAGTGTTAGGGTATGGGTTAGGGGTTAGGGTTAGGTTTAGGGTATGGTTAAGTTTAGGGTTAGGGTTACCATAAGGTTAAGGGTTAGGGTTAGATGAGTGCTTAGGGTAAGTGTTCTGGTTAGGGTTAGGGTATGGGTATGTATAAAGGTTAGGGTTAGGGTTTGGGTTAGGTTTATGTTAGGGTTAGGTTAGGGGTAAGGTCAATTTTTAGGCTTAGTGTTAGGGTTTCGTTTAGGGTTAGGGTTAGGGGTAGGTTTAGGGTTAGATTATGGGTTAGGGTTAGCGTAAGGGTAAGGGTTAGGCTTAGAGTTAGGTTTAGGCTTAGGGTTAGGGTTACAGTTAGGGTTAGTGTTAGGGTAAAGTAAGGTTAGGGTTAGGTTTAGGGTTAGTGTTAGGTTAAGGGTTAGGGTTATGGGTTAGGGTAAGGGTAAGGGTAAGTTTTAGGGTTAGGGTTAGGGTTAAGGTTAGGGTTAGGGTTAGGGTTAGGTTTAGGGTTAGTTTTTGTATTAGGGTTAGGTTTAAGTTAGGGTTAGGGTGTGGGTAAGGGTAAGAGTTAGGGTTAGGTTTAGGGTTAGGGTTAGGGTTACGGTTAGGGTTTGGGTTAGGGTAAGGGTAAGGATAAGGTTAGGGTTAGGTTAGGGCTAGAGTTAGGTTAAAGTTTAGGGTTAGGGGTTAGGGTTAGGGTTAAGATAAGGGTATGGGTTAGGGTAGGATTAGGGTTAAGGTTAGGGTAAGGGTTGGGGTTAGGTTTAGGGTTAGGCTTATGGGGTAGGGTAACGGTAAGGTTAGGTTAGGGTTAGTGTTAGGTAAGGATTAGGGTTAGGGGTTAGGGTTAGAGTTAGGGTTAGGGTAAGGGTAGGGTTAGAGTTAGGGTAATGGTTAGGGTTAGGGTTAGGGTAAGGGTAAGTGTTAGGGTTAGGGTTAAGGCAAGAACTAGGGTTTGGGCTAGGGTTAAGTTTAGGGTTAGTTTAGGATTACGGTTAGGGTTAGAGTTAGGTTTAGGGTAGGGTATGGTAGATTAGGGTTACGTTAGGGTTAGTGTTAGGTCAAGGGTTAGGGTTAGGGTTAGGGTAAGGGTTAGGGTTAGGTTTAGGGTAAGAGTAAGTGTTAGGGTTAGGGTTAGGCTAAGGGTTATTGTTAGAGTTAGGGGTTAGGGTTAGGGTAAGTGTTAGGGTTAGGGTTAGGGTTAGGCTAAGTGTTAGGTTAAGGGTTAGTGTTAGGGTTAGGTTTAGGGTTCGGGTTAAGGTAGGGTTAGGTTAGGG
Organism: Megascapheus bottae; assembly: GCA_024803745.1. Classification (NCBI taxonomy): domain Eukaryota; kingdom Metazoa; phylum Chordata; class Mammalia; order Rodentia; family Geomyidae; genus Megascapheus; species Megascapheus bottae. Next base: position 117,035 of record JANJXV010001463.1, read on the forward strand.
TAAGGTAAGGGTTAGGGTTAGGATTAGGTTGAGGGTAAGTGTTAGGGTAGTGTTAGGGTTAGGGTTAGGGTTAGGGTAATGGGTTAGGGTTAGGTTAGTTTTAGGGTTAGGGGTTAGGGTTAGGTTTAGGGTTAGGGTTATTGTAATGGTAAGTGTTAGGGTTACGGTTAGGGTTAGGTTTAGGGTTAGGGTAAGGGTAAGGGTAAGGGTTAATTTTAGGGTTAGGGTTAGGGTTGAGGTTAGGGTTAGTTTTAGAATTAGGGTAAGTGTTAGGGTTAGGTTAGGGTAAGGGTAAGGTTTAGGATTAGTGATAGGTTTAGGATAAGGGTAAGGTTTAGGGTTAGGGTTAGGTTTAGGTGTAGGGTAAGGGTAAGGGTTACGGTTAGGGTTAGGGTTAGAGTAAGGGTTAGGGTTAGGGTTAGGGTAAGGTCAAGGGTTAGGGTGAGGGTTAGGATTAAGGTTAGGTTTAGGGTTAGGTTAGGGTTAGGTTTAGGGTAAGGGATAGGGTAGAGTTAGGGTTAGGGTTAAGGTTAGGGTTAGGGCTAGGGCTGGGTAAGGGTTAGGGTTGAGGGTTAGGGTAAGGGTTAGGGTTAGGGTTAGGGTTAGGGTTAGGGTTAGAGTTAGGTTTAGGTTAGGGTAAGGGTTAGGGTTAGGGTTAGGGTAAGGTTTAGGCTTAGGGTTAGGGTAAGGGTTAGGGTTAGGTTTAGGGTTCGGGAAAGGTAAGTGTTAGGGTTTGGGTTAGGTTTAGGGTAAGTGTTAGAGTAAGGATTAGGGTTAGGGTTAGTTTTAGGGTATGGGTTTAGTTTAGGGTTAGGGTGAGGGTAAGGGTAAGGGTTAGGGTTAGGGTTAGGGTAAGTGTTCTGGTTAGGGTTAGGTTTAGGGTTAGGTTTAGGGTAAGGGCAAGGGTTAGGTTTAGGGTTAGGGTTAGGTTTAGGGTTAATGTTAGGGTTAGTTTTAGGGTTAGGGTAGGGTAAGGTTGAGGGTTAGGGTTAGAGTTAGGGTTAGGGTAAGGGTAAGGGTTAGGATTAGGGTTAGGGTTAGTGTAAGGGTAAGGGTTAGGGTTAGGGTAAGGGTAAGTGTTAGGCTTAGTGTTAGGTTTAGGATTAGGGTTAGGGTAAGGTTAGGGTTAGGGTTAGGGTAAGGGTAAGTGTTAGGGTTAGGGTTAGGGTTAGGGTTAGGTTTAGGGTAAGTTTTAGGGTTAGGTTAAGTTTAGGGTTACGGTTAGAGTTAGGGTTAGCTTTAATTTTAGGGTTAGGGTGTGGGTATGGTTAAGGGTTAGGGTTAGGTTTAGGGTTAGGGTTAGGGTTACGGTTAGGGTTAGGGTTAGGGTTAGGTTTAGGGTAAGTTCTAGGGTTAGGGTTAAGTTTAGGGTTACAGTTAGAGTTAGGGTTAGCTTTAATTTTAGGGTTAGGGTGTGGGTATGGTTAAGGGTTAGGGTTAGGTTTAGTAGGGCTTAGGGTTACGGTTATGGTTAGGGTTATGTAAGGTAAGGTTCGGGTTAGGTTTTGAGTTAGGGTTAGGTTAAGCGGTTAGTGTTAGGGGTTAGGGTTAGGGTTCGGGTAAGGGTAAGGGTTTGGGTTAGGGTTAGGGTTAAGTTAGGGTTATTGTTACGGTTGGTTTAGGATTAGAGTTAGGTTTAGGGTTCGGGTAACGGTAAGGTTAGAGGTAGGTTTAGGGTTAGGGTTAGGGTAAGGGTAAGGGTTAGGGGTTAGAGTTAGGGTTAGGTAAGGGTAAGGGTTAGTGTAAGGGTACGGGTTAGATTAGGGTTAGCGTTAGGGTTAGGGTAAGGGTAAGGGTTAGGGTTAGGGTTAGGTTTAGGGTTAGGGTTAAGGTTAGGGTTAGGTTAGGGTTACGGTTAGGTTAGGGTTAGCTTTAGGTTAGGGTAAGGATAGGGTTAGGGTTGGTTTAGGGTTAGGGTTAGGGTAAGGTAAGGGTTAAATTTAGGGTTAGGATTAGGTTTAGGGTTAGGGTTAGGGTTAGGTTTAGGGTAAGGGTATTATGTAGGGTTAGGGTTAGGGTTAGGGTTAGGTTAAGGTTATGCTTAGGGTTAGGGTTAGGGTTAGGGTAATGGTAGGGTTAGGGTAGGGTAAGGGTTAGCGTTATGGGTAGGTTTGCATTAGGGTTAGGGTTAGGGGTTAGGGTACGAGTAAGGGTTAGGGTTAGGTTTAGGGTTAGGGATTAGGGTTAGGGTTAGGGTTAGGGTAAGGGT